>JAQFZM010003785.1:0-10507 GCA_034695785.1 Galumna obvia
AGTCTTCACTTTTCACTGAACACAAACTTAGAGACAAAAGGAATATCAAAAGGATTGTCATTTTGTTGAATACAATTGATATCTGTTTTAAAAACCGTTTGATTCCTATAAATGAATTCAAATGAAATCATTTGTTGGCCTCAAATTTCTATAATTTAAAGTTATTTATTAATTCAATTGTTTGTATCCGTATTTGTATTTAATGTAAATTTTATACTTTAAATTTTATTTTAGATTAATTGGTCAAACATTTATAATAAGCCTTTTCTTTAAACTTCTCTCCAAATGAATAATTGTCTCCAAATCTATACACAAATCCAGAATCGGTTATATTTTATGTTTCCATTTTAGTTTTGATTCGTCTTTCGGTGACATTAATTTTTAACTCATATTCGATTCCTCTCTTATTCCCTAATTTTTTTAAATAAATATCAAAACCAAAATAATTATATAATATAAAGATAATTTTAATTTAATTTTTAAATCAAAGAATGACCTCATATATGAGTATCTGAAGACAAATCTGAGGATTAATTTCTTTATTAAATTCATTGAATTTTAAATAGAATTTTGTTGTTTTTAATTAATTTTTACAAAAAAATATTTTAAACATTTTAAATATCATTTTATTAATAAATATTAAAAACAAATTTCGAAAATAAAAATAATTTTGTTTTAATAAATTATTGAAATCAAAATTAAGAATAATTCAAAGGATGGGCTCATTTATGAGTAGTAGAAGTTTTGGATATATTTGAGGAATGAATAGTATTTTTTCAAAGAAAGTTTTTTCGACTTTCGTTTATGTCTTAAATTAATATAAAATAAACAATAATAAAACAAAAGATCTTTGGTATTATTCTGGGAGTAGGAGGTCAGCCCTTCCCTAAAGGCAATCCACTGAAAATGGAATATAAATAAGTTATGACCATATATAGAGATTCCATCAAATATTTATTCCAAATTTCAATGAAGAAGAAAAAGTTGCAAGCTTATATTTTCAAGGTATTTGTAAGTTTATGAATATTATATTTAATTATTCTTCTAAAGGTATGTCTGACAAAACCCCGTTCAACTAATTATTAAAAGCTACTGGAATTGCTCTTGGTGATCTTTTCCATGGTTGTCCAACTATTCTATTTGGAAGAGTTTATACGAAAGGGAACAAAAAATCTATGTTTTTCACTATTATTTTAACAGTAAAGTGAGAAATAATAAATAATTTTGTGCTTAGAACAAAAGACTTTATCTTAAAATCAGAGTTCAATTAGTGGTATATTTGGAAGTCATTATAGAACTGTTTTTATTATTATGAAACCTAACTATAAGCCAAACATCGGAAATATTAAAGTTTGACAAATGATTTGAATTCAATTATAATATATTTGTTTTGTTTTCAGAAAAATGAATCCGTTTTGGAAATTAAGGAATTCATCAGAAGTAGTAATAATCCATTCGATCTGACAAATAGTTCGGTCACTCCATTGAAGAACTTTAGTTTAGGCAAAGATTTCAATCCAATCATAGCTATTACTATAAGTTATACTGAAAAAGTTTTCATAACTCAGAAAAGGATTAATTCCTCAAAAGTATTGTTTGAAAGGAATTATAAAAGCATTGAATTTTCACAATCCAATGGATTACCAAAAGAAAATACAATACCGACGGAATGGAAGTCTACCGGAAAGAGATCGTTGGTCGGAGTGTATGGAGCGGTTCGACCTAAATCAGGAAAATATTTGGATCAGGAAAATTTCTTTTATTTAGTTTTCTATTTAAAAGATGAGTCTATTGAGTACTGCATTTATGAGGATTTTAAAAAAAAGAACTTTACTATCGATAACGAGAAACATCTAGAAGTCAGTGTCTATTCCCTCGAATAACAAATAATTATTCATTTCTTTTTCAATTAGTGTTCGTTAGTCTTAATTAACTGCACTTTTAGCCCAACGACAGACAATCCAACCGACGAACCAAACACTCCAATCCTTCAAATTGTGTTCATCGCTGTAGTGATTGGACTCATAATTGTTGGTATCGTTGGAGTCATTGTCTTTTATTTTATAAGACGTAAACGAAAGTCGGGAACACCTTTTACTGAATCCAAGACTACAAATAAGTCCACAAAGAGAACTTCTCGCAGATGAGGTCTTCCTTTCAAATGATTCGTTTCATTAGTTTTAAATTTTATATTTACAACAAAATTATTATTTAATTAATATTTATTTATTGAATATTACATTATTTTTATCATTCATTTCATTTAAATAAAACAAAATTATTTAATATTTACGATAAGTATTTTATTAAATTTAAATCATTAAACAAATTCATCTCAATATTATTAATAACTTAAAAGTATTACAAAGTTTTTAAGAATATTTACTTAAATTAAAGAAATTCATTATGTAATCATTAGTTACTTTATTTAATTCATATATAACTGTAGTAATTATATAACATTTTCAAACGACCACTACTTCTATTAGTAGTAAAAGAGTTCTCAAACGAAGAGTAGTGACAAAACCAAAGGACAGAAATCATCGAAGACTCAAATGAGTGAAATAAAAAGCAAACCCTCAAAAATAGAGACATAAAGTAATTCAAATTCTTATTTATTTAAAATTAATTTGTTTTTAATTTATTTAAAGATTTGATTTCTTCCAAAACGACCACAACTGAGACTCAGAAAAGTGAACAAAATATACCGAAAAATCAGAAAAGTTTTTTATATCATTTTTTGTTTTTAAATATTTTAATTAAAAATTGTTTTTCTATTCAGTAAATAAAAGAAATTTATATCAGATTTTATTATTTAATTTTGTAACATTACCTTGTACTTTTTAAATAATAAGTTAAATAATAAGATTTATTGAATGAATGATTAGCACATCCATCATCTTTAGTACCGGCCTTAAAGTATTTCATTCTTTGGGTTTTCTTATCAAATATTAATATATAATAAAAATTTAATCCTTTGAGTAGTGAACGGATGGAATATTATTGAATTCTTATACAATGATTTGACGGTTTCTCTTATTATCTCTCCATTTCCCTCACAAACCAATTCTGTGATTCGCTATAAAATATGTTTAGTTAAAATTTATTTTTTTTATTTATTAATAATAAATTATTACCGAATCTTCAGTCCAACAATTATTAGAACTACCATGATACCTTGTGATTAAAACTCCAATTCTATGGACAAATCGAGAATCGGTAACATTTTGTCTTCTCTTAAAGACTTCTTCGTCTTTCCTTGATATTCAAATCTAACACATCTTCGAGTCCTCTCTTATTAACAATAAATATCTTTGAACTCTCATAACTGTAAAACCTTCGGTAAACACTTATTTCTTCATAACTTCCGTTTAGTTTTAGGTAATTACAAAAGTCTTCACTTTTCACTGAACACAAACAAAAAGACAAAATGAATATCAAAAGAATTGACATTTTGTTGAATAGAATTAATATTTGTTTTGAAAACCGTTTGATTTCTATAAATTAATTCAAATGAAATCAAATGTTGAAATTCTTTTAATTTAACTCAAATATTATTTAATTGAAAAACAATTCTTAGTTTTTATTCAAAAGAAAAAAAACGTTAAAAATTAAGGAAATTTTAAATCATTAGTATTTAAACAAAATTTCTTAAGAATAAAAAGAAGTAATGAATACCTCTTTTTTTCTGCTATTTTTGATAATCGGTTTCTGTGTTATTAATTCTGAGTCCATAGACTTCTGTAAAGCCTTTATAGAGAATAATCACAAAATCGATTATATCTTTGAATGTGAATTTTTTAATGAGTCCTCGAAGTCTTTAATTTCGGTTCCATTCATTGTCATTGGATATGACTATTGGCAGATAAATGTAGACGATTTGGAACAAATCATTTTATCCTCAAATCAGAGTTCAAAGAGTTTTATATTTGGAAGTCATTATAGCACTGCTTTTTGGACTTTCAAAAGTAGAGGAATAAACATCGGATATATTAGAGTTCGACAAATGATTTGAATTCAATTATAATATATTTGTTTTATTTACAGAAAAATGACTCCGTTTTGGAAATGAAAGAATTCAACAGAAGTAGTAATAAACCATTCGATCTGACAAATATTTCGGTCACTCCATTGAAAACCTTTAGTTTAATCAAAGATTTCAATCAAATCATAGCTATTAGAAGAAGTTATGATGAAATAGTTTTCATGTCTCAGAAAAGGATTAATTCCTCAAAAGGGTTGTTTGAAAGGGAATATAAAAGCCTTAAATTCTCATTAGACAAAGGATTACCCAATAAAACTACATTATCAAAGGAATGGAAGTCTACCGGTAATCGATCGGTAATCGGAGTGTACGGACCGGTTCAAACTCATGCGGGAAAATGTTCGGATCCGGACAAATATTGTTATATAGTTTTCTATTTAAAAGATGAATCCATTGAGTACTGCATTTATGAGACTTTTAAAAAAATGAACTTTACTATCGATAATGAGAAAGGTATCCAAAAGGTCAGTTTCTATTCCTTCGAATAACAACTAATTATTCATATCTTTTCAATTAGTGTTCGTTAGTATTAGTTAACTGTAGTCTCAACACAACTTTTGTCTCCACTCCAGAACCTAAACCAAAATCATATCTTTTACTATATATTGTTATTCTGATTGTTGTTATTGTCTTTGTTTTGGTGTTACTCTTGTTTTGCTGTAAATCTAAAGAGAAAATCAGTGAAATGAGTCAAATGGAGTCAAAGAGCACTTCTATTAGTAGTAAAAAGAGTTCTCAAATGAAGAGTAGTGTCAAAACCAAAGGACACAAACCATCGAAGACTCAAATGAGTGAAATGAAAACCAAACCCTCAAAAATAGTGACAAAAAGTAACTAAAATACTTTTGTAATTAAAATTAATTTGTTTTTCATTTATTTAAGGATTTGAGTTTTTCCAAAAGGACCACAACTGAGACTCAGAAAAGAGCTTAAATTTACCGAAAAATCAGAAAAAATAGTTTTTGTTTAAAAATATTTTGATTTAAAAATTATTTTTCTATTAATCAAATAAATTTACAAAACATTAATTTTTAAACAATAATTCAATTCACTAGAAATACTTGTTTTAAACCATTAATATCCTTGAAATTTGAAAAATTTATTGAAAGTTATATTTATTACTATAAAAAGTTTTTGAAACCGTTTGAAATCTATATTTGAATTCAAGTGAAATAAATTGTTGGCCTCAGTTTTATAGAAATCTTTAATTTGTAATAATTTTATTTCCAATTCTTCTGATATTTTGGCCTCACATTTGTGTACTTTTTCTCGTGACTCAAATCCAGACATTCTTTGATATTATTGTTTGAAAAACTTATATAATTACTTTACTATAGTTATATGAAATAAAAAGAGTAATTAATAATTATATAAAAAATTTCCTTAATTTGAATAAATATTCTTCAAAACTTGGTAATACATATTGTTGTGTTTAAACTAATTGTTAAGTACAGGTGTGCAACAAATTGTTGCACACCTGGGGTTTTATCAGTGATGAGTTCACATCTGGAACTCATCACCAAAGTCGAGAAATATATGGATTACCATATATTTTATGAGTAGAGCAAATGTATGGAAAAACAATTAATCAAATGTTTCACTTAAAAAAAGTTAAAATGAGAGCCCTTTTATGATCCATATTTTCCATATTTTTACTATAAATTAATAAATCCATAAAAGTCCATATATTTCGAGTTTTTGTTATAAATATAGTAAAAACTGTAAATTTTATGAAATCAAAAGCTTTTGAATGCAAACATTGCATAAGTTTTTAAGTGATTTAAATTGTTATTTAATTTATCCAAAAATGCCTAAAGATAAGAGAAATTTGAGGTCAAAACTAAATCAAATATTAAGTGAATTTCCGAAAGAGTTAGAAATGACGGGAGAAAAATTGTTTTGTAAGTTATGTTTGACTGATATCCCATTTGATCACAAACACGGCAAACACAACGTCGACCAACACTTCAAAACAAAAGGACATCTTAAGAAAAGAGAAGAAAGTTCGACAACACAACCATTCATTGATAATTCACTCAAAAATGTAGAAAGTATTCAATTTAGAAATGAATTCGTCGAAGATTTAACTAAAACATTGGTTGAGTGCAATATTCCTATAGAAAAGTTGAATCACCCGAAGTTTCGTTCATTTCTTACCAAATACACTAAAAGAGATATACCTGTGCCGTCAACAATTCGCAAAAATTATATCCCACGTATTTATGGATCGGTTTTGTCAAAAATTAAAACAATCGTTTCTTCGAATCCTATTTATTTGATTATCGACGAGACGACTGATGCCAAGAATAGATACGTTGTGAACATTCTTGTTGGAATACTAAATGGCCAAGAAACTAAACCAATGCTTTTAAGCACAACATTTGTCACTCGAACTAATTTTAAAACAATTAGTCAATGCATTATTGACTCGCTATCAAAATTATGGGACGGAAAAATAGAATACGACAGGTTATGGCTAATAGTTTCTGATCAAGCTTCTTATCTTAAGAAAGCAGTGGAAACAATGCGACCAATTTTCCCGAAATTACATCACGTCACATGTCTTGCACATGCTTTACATCGAGTGTGTCTCACAATCAAAGATGAGAACTCAGATATTAATCAATTAATATCACTATTTAAAGAAATTATGGTTAAATCCCCTTTAAGAGAATATGAGTTTAGGGAGAAAACTGGATTACCACTACCTCCTAAACCAGTGGTCACTCGATGGAATACATGGTTATTTGCAGGTTTTTATTACGCCGAAAATTTTTTTAAAATTAAGGAATTTGTGGAACAATTGGATGACAAGAGTAAAGCCATAATTTCTTTGAAAGATTTATTAAAATCAAATTCATTACAACAGAATTTGATAGCATTAAAAGATAAGAAATTTATAACCGAATCTATTCTTCAATTTCAATCTCAAAACATACCGAAATCTCAATCATTTGAAATGATTAATGAAATAAAATCTAAATTGAGTGGCAAATGCTATGAAAAGCTTATAAATTCATTGAAGAAGAATACCGATTTAAATCGATTTATGAGTGAAGAAAATGACTATAATTTTAAGGCCTTAACAAAGTTTGCACCTTTAGTCAGCTGTGATGTGGAGCGCTCATTCTCTAAATATAAGGAAATATTATCGGATAAACGCCAGAATATGACCACCGAAACCATTGAACACTTAAATGTGATTTGTTTTAACTCATTCATTGACTAAACTAATGTATAATTAATAAAATATATATTTTGAAAATCCATATATATTCCATATTTTAGTACTTTTTTAGTCCATAAATCCATACATATTTTGAACATTTTAAGTCCATATATTTCTCGACTTTGATGATAACAGAGTAAGATATATTTAGCGCAAGATATGAGAGAAAAGTTTTGGCTTTGAGTTGAAATTAATTAAAAAATGTGAAACTCATCTCATCCTTCAATTTATTTAAATTATTCATAAGCATATTGTTATGATTGAGCCCTTTTCGGGTATCTCAATCCCACTCCTCCGACACAACTTTGAGTAAATTTACCTGAGTCTACGGTAGAGCTAAGCCGAAAACGCTGATTTGAGTTCAGCTTTAACAATTTGTAAAGTCTAATAAACCATATCCGTCCCTTTGGTAGTCCGAGGGGTAGGACGGCCGATGTGAATCAACCCGTATTACACAAAAACTTATTTGTTTAATAAAATGCTTTATTAAACCAAAACCAAAATAAAATTGAAGTACAATTTAAAGTAAACTAGAAAACAATCTCAAGAAGAGAGTAGTCCAGATCAAATTTTAAACTAGTCATATCAAATGCTGCTGCTTTTAAGACAGAAGGAAATTCACAGGATTAGTGAAGTTCAAGGAAATTAACAAATCAAATACATTTGGTGTCTATTTCAATAACGGAAACCCATTAATACTAATGCTAGGACTTAAACTATTGATAGGACTCAACCAATGTTTGAATAGTCAATGTTCTATTGATTTTATTATAAAACATGTGTTTACACAACATTTGAGTGGAAGGGAAGGGATGTGTGGAAAGGAATGATTTTTAACGTCTTATCTACAGTGACATAACAATATAAGCATACACATTAATTATTTATTAATTTCTGAAAAAAGTTAAGTAAATCTTATTGTGAAATATTTAAAATTAGCTTGATAAAAATATATAGAAATTCTGATAAATATAAAACTCTTGGCATTCATAGCCTATTGCACATCACTTACGGCTCATTACTTATTGCAAATAATTTATGTCTCAATAATTAAGTATTAATTAAATATGATTTTTCTATTAAAAATCTTTCTAATTATAAAATCTTAGAATATTATTGGAATTTGAGCTTGCTAATTAATTTTATCTAATGTACAACATTACAGTCAAAACGAATTGAAAATCATCTTACCACAAATGAAAATCATCTAGGTTTAACACATTAACAAACGGAAAGTCGTCTCTCATAGCCTTGAATGCATAAACAAATATTATGCGTTATTTCTTTGGAACAGACCATCAGAGGTCTTATAAAGTAAATCTATGACATCGACTATCATTTGTGATGAGTTGATCAGAAACACCACAGATGAACTGACTCTCTTTTGGGCGCTGACCAAAATTCTGCCTCACAATAACTATTTTGTATCAAGGTTAGGTTAACCTGCCTAGATTCTGTAAATTTATTTAATTTAATCAAGATAAACAAATTGGCTAATGGCTGACGTATCCCTTTCATGTAAACATAATTATATGAAACACAATTATGATATACGACTCTGTGCTTTGGGTTCGCTAAACAAATGGGGGTTAAAAACATGGGCTTTCTTTGAAAGTCAAGTCTTCGGCTTAGTCTAAGCAATACAATGTCATTTTAGATGTGTCTGGATGATATACTATTTGTAAGAATAAATGTATTAATGAATGCATCAAAACAAGAGCAAGTTTATTGTATTCTAACCTTGTCAAAAATATTTTAATTAAGTATGATTGACACCATCTTGCTCATGTCAACTACTGTTTGTTTTGTTCAATAAAACTTAATGAAACTCTATTTTATTAATATTAGGTTTAAATAAAACATTTTTATTTGATGTTTGGTATTAATCTATTAAATGAAATATCCTTTAAATATTTACATAGTTGATAATATTTATCTAATTTGATAAACTTTTATTAATTTTATTGAAAAATATAGAAGCATCTAGGTGCAAAGTTAAAAAATAATTTAATTTGAATAAGAATTGGAGCAAGATCAATAAAACGAGTGCCCCCAATAAAAGATTCGAATGTTTATTATTAATAAAGGGGAAATTTTTTTAATGAACTAGATAATGATATTAAGGAATTTAAAGTAGAGATAGGCAGAAAGTTATGAAGATTAAAATTTTAAGCTTGCAAATAGAGCTTGCTCAAATTTTTAGTATATTATCTTTGATAATTTCAATGAATTTATATTAGAGTCTATCAAAAGGGTATAATTTTTAACAAATTCATTAAAAAAAATTCTCAAAATATTATTTTATTTAATTATAAAAAGAGTGAAAAATAATAATTATCTTAAAGTTATCCAAAGATCACAACAATATTTGACTCCAATTTGTGGTCTTAAACGGTCCACAATTTTTGCCAACTGTGAACTTCTTTATTCTCATATCCAAGAGCATATGCCTGACATTATTTAAAACAGAACACGGTTTATTCAAATTAAATTCATGGAGAACTTGAATTCAATTCAAAGGCATTAATTATTGTTTTAAATGAATGTTTTTATTTAGCTAGTCTCATTTTATATATTGATAGCTAGTATAAAAACTGAAGAATTAAATGAACATTTTGTGTAAAATGAATTGAAAAATACAATTATTTTTTATATACAGTACTTATACAGAGTTTAATAACCAAGGTAATTTTTTCTATAATGAATTTAGGAATTTATTCTTCTATTAAAAAATATAAGAAAAACAATAATATAGTTAAAATTTATTTATTATTCCTGAAATTGATATCAAGATGTGTTTTAAATTACAGATTCTTAAATTCTGTTTTCTTTATTAAAATGAGTATTTATTATCGATAATTTAATATTTGAAACAAAATATTTGTTATAATTTTGTATTAATTTAAATAAAATATTTTAATAATAAAATTTGAAAAATGAATATAAATGAGAAAAGAGTTAAAAACTGTGTATTAATTATATTAATATTTGTTTATATTTACATAAATTTTCATTACAACACTTATCAATATTTACCAAGATTCAATAATAAACATGTGACCAATTCAAAATGGGAACAAATTTTGCGTTAGAAAATCAAATATTTTCTAAAGAAAATATTAAAACGGATCCAAACAATACTCAGTTATTGTTTTTAGATTATGTCAAATGTGTCCGCAATTTTACGATTAAAAAGACTTACTTTTGTGCAAAAACTCCACATTTGAGTACAA
>JAQFZM010003786.1:0-10506 GCA_034695785.1 Galumna obvia
AAAATATGAATTTTGGTCTAGGTCAAAAAATAAGAAAATTAAGAGGGGGGTCAGCTTTTTATTGCATTTTTGTGCAAATATTTTTTCGCGGTCTAGGGGGGTGCCCCCTGGTACCCCTTTGCCCATCCCTGCCTTTGGAGCCTGCAAGTTTGGCCATGTCTGGATAAAAATAATTTTTGGAATAATTTTTCATAAATAAAGTTTTTGTTACAGTTTTTAAAAAATGATATTATTGCAATATTAGATCAAACATAAATTAATATAAAAAATCATTGCAATTATATTGAAATAACTGAGTTTTCTAGTAATTTTGTTTATTTGAGAGGGAGATATATTTATCTAAATAAATTTTCAATCCTCTCTATTAAAACACTAATTTATTAATAATTAGATAGTTGATTAAATATCGAGTAAAAAGAAATCTTAATACTTATTTTGCAAGAAAAAATGAATTTTCATGATAGTATCAAAATTCAATTAATTTAAGGAAAAAATAATTATTAAGATTTTTATGTGAAATAATCCAAAATTAATTATGAGATCGATATCATAATATACTAATTTAACTTTTTTATAACTCTTTTAAATATTTTAAAATAAAAAGATTTTAATAATAGAATTCAATTCTATTTTGGCTCAATTTCTCCATAAATAACTGATTAAATTAATTGAAAAATCAAGTTAAAAATTATCATTTATAATTTCAATATAATACCTATGTTATATATTGAATAATAACTTTGAGAAATTCAATTAGTTTATTCAACAATAATCCATAGGAAATGAGTAATTTGCTAAAATTATAATAAATTATAATATGTTATTTTTAAAATATCAAAAAATATTGATAAACATAAGAGAAATTTATTAGGTTAATAAATTTCTATAAATTTTATAAATTAATAAAGATGATCGATGAAAATAAATAAAAGTTTAGCTAAACTTAAAAGATGGGACGAAAGTTATTTACTTTTTTTCCAAGTGGCATAACATCGTATTTCATAATATATAATTTTCAATTTATTTCTTCTAGATTTTAACTTGAAATTCTTTTTCATACTTTATTTGATGTTTTTAACTAAGTATTTGAACTTTCAAAGTGCGCGTTTGAAAAAAAATCAAGAAAAACGTATACCTAGAAAAAATGTTTTAATTTAAAATATATTTTAGGTTTGATTAAAAGTATTTGTTTACCTTAGAGTTCAATTTTAGAGAACATTACTTATACTCATTGATCAGTGCCTTCTCTTTATAATAGAGATTTTATAATGAGATAACATATAGGTAAGGTTAAATAGTTTACAAATAAATGATTATTAAAGGGTACACTTTATATTAACATGGTAATAGAATTTAAGAATGCAAAAATACTGCATGAAATTTGCTCGATTTTCCCATCCTAATTTTTACATAATATAATCAAAATTTTATTATAAGAGATTACACTTATTATATAGAAAGTAGATAAGTTATAAAAACTTAAAGAAAACAACAAACAAATTTAATTAGATATTTGTAGTTATTATATTTATAAAATTAGTATACTTAATTTATTTTATATAAAGTCAATTTCAAAAATTATCAATTTAGTTTTATTATAAAATTTTAAAATGTCTGATATATTTCAAATTTATGATAAAATTAATAAAAATTCAATGAAAATTATTTTCATATTTTTGATGACATATGAGTAAAAAATGTATTATTTATTATGAAAGGAGACATTGTTTAAGAGTTTGATTTTAATTTGAGTAACGTTTGTGGTTTAGGTTACAAAAATGTAGTTAATGAAACAGAAAATTAATCAGAATTAAATTACAAAAATCTTCATAATTTTATCAAGGGATTAAATTATAATTTAACACTGAGTTTTGAGGAAAATTGTATGGATGGGGATGTAATACTGTTTGGGAGTTAAGTCAAATTATTGCACATTAATTAATGAAAATTATAAAATCAAATGTAATTTAAATCGAAAAAATAATTTTTTTTACAAATTTTCTTAATTATCGTTTTGATGAGATATGAATTCTGACTAGTTTACAAAGACTTAATTAAAAAAACAAGTAATCTATTTAATATGAGAAAATGATACTTATTAGATTGAATCAAATTCTATAGAATATTTATTTAAGTTTACATATGTTCTTCGAAAATTTTTAAACTACCTAATTTTTAATAATCCATATTTTCATCTTGTTATTATTATACAAAAATTTAATGTATGTGAAAAATTCAATGTTTATTACATATATTATTTGATAATTAAGTTTTCAAGTTTCTTTTAGTATAAAATAAAATAATATTATTAAAATTATAATTTAATGTTATGGTTCGGTACAATTTTATACTATTAAGAATTTTATAAAAATAAACATTTAATATAATTTGAAAAATTAATATCACTGATAAAAGCAGGGATGGCAAATAGTGGGAATCCGGAATACCCCCTTTGGAGCCAAAAATTTATTAAGAGTATATTAGTACTATCTCCTTATTTGATATCAAAAAATTGAATTTTCATAAAGAACCCATCCATTTTACTATACAACGAAAAATAATTTGATGATTTGTATTTAAATATTTGTTTTAAAGAGAAAAATTTATAAATAACTAAACTAAATGTCAAATTTAATACCTAAAATCAGATAATATAAGCTTTAATTGAGAAAAGATATTTAGATATAATATTGATATAAAAATATTTAGTTGAATATGTTTTGATATTAAAAAGGAATTAAAAAAATTATCTCAAAATGTTTACATTTTAAATTTTATTTAATTCTAACAAATTTCATAAGAAATTTTGAGTAAATATAGCTTAAAGACAAATATAAAATAATGTATTAAATTTAAGTTTTTCATTCAAAAATAAGTCCTTTAAACCTTTGATTAATAAAAGAGATAAATAAAAATTTCATTGTTCATAGGATTAAATACTTTTAATAATACTAAGATTAAATGATAAAAGTTATATATATATAAGAAAATAAAAATAGCATTTACAGAAGAATTTATTTTTTAAGGCAAACAAGGCAGCAAACAATTATAAACAAAATGTTAAAGGCTATAGTATTTTTTTTATTGTTAGGTAAGTTTTAATATGTAATAAGTATTTTTGGTTTAATTGTTCCTGATGATATATTTAATTTTTATTAAATAATAATAGGAATAGTAAAAAATGCTTCAGTTTGTGATGATTGGGAAGCTTACCTAGATGAAAAGTGTATTAAAGTTTTCGATGATACCAACTCTGCAATAGAAGAAGAAAATTTATGCAAAACCAAGAATCAAGAAGCTTTTATTACTGTTATTAAGACAATAGAAGAACAAGAATTTATTGAAAAGTATTTAAAAGAAACAAAAATATCGGACGACGTTTGGGTCGGACTTAAAAGAAGTAATAATGTATTCAAATGGACGGATGGGACAGAACCCAAATACACGAATTGGGCCGAAGGCAGACCTTTAATGAACTCAACTGAAGAGAATTGTGTCATAATTTCTGTTGACAGTCCAACATATGGTAAATGGTTTGACGTCAAATGCACAAAAAAGATGGCCGTCATATGTGAGAGAATACAATCATGGCCTATTATAAAGTTACAAAGATTATTACTAGAAGAGAGAAGAATAAAAACCGATGAAATAAAATCATTAGAAATAAGAATTAATAAATTAGAGTTAAATTCCATTCCGATTGGTTTCATATACATCCAAATCTCGACTCAATTAGAACCCAAGACTTTGTGGCCAAACACTGAATGGGAGAACATATCACCAAAATATGGCGGACTTTTCTTTAGAGCAGAAGGCGCACAGTCCGCAGCTTTTGGTCAGACACAGCAACAACAGTCACAGAGTTTAGATGTGCGTTCGGATCCTCTGTTTACCGGTTGGGATAATAGTAAATCTTGGAAAAAATGGTATAGAGTACCCCATAATGAAGAAGGGCAATGTATATACACAGGAGCAGATAGTGGAAATAATATATATTTAAGATTAAAATTTAATGATGAAGAGATTCGTCCCACAAATCAAGCGATACGTATTTGGATTAGAATTAAATAATCAATTTACAATTACAATTTTAATTCTATTATATATAGGTTTTTATTAAACTATAAAACCAATTCTGGAAATCATTATAGTCACTATAAATACAAAAATTGTGCTAATATATAATTTTCCATATAATAAAAATGAAAAAGAGTTTGTAAAGAGCTTTATTTTATTTAAACCAGCGAAGGGCCTTCAGTACAATTTTTAGTACAATTTTAGTACGTATTCTATATGACATGTGCAATCGCATTAAAGAAACTCATATATAACTATCTTTTTGACTGACTTCTGATAATTTATTGTAAACAAAACTATTCAAATAACTATTTGAAAAGGGTTTCACCTTGCTAAAAATATATAATAATTTATATGAACACTGGTACCTAAAAGTTAGCCTTTAAACATGTCTTTCGAATCCGTATACATAAGTAATTTAAACACTACTTCAAATTAAGACATTGAACTGAAACTCATTTATCCTAAAGATAAACCTGGATTTCGTTATTTTAACATAGACTTTATATATAACTCTTGTGTTCTCCTAAAAGTCAAGCCATAGATGAATTACAAATTCAAGAATTGGCGTTCCTTTAAATAAAGAGAAATTCCTGACTATCTTTCCTAATCTTATTGAATTAAAGGTGATATCAAATGCCAAATAGGCTCTTGTTATCTGAAAGCTTTTTAAAACGAGAAATGATCAAAATGGATGGAAATCAAATTAATAAGAAAGCAATTGGAAAGAGACAGCAAATTAAACAAAATTACTTTATTAAAACGATAATTAATTTCTCTAAAAGAAATTTATAATGAAATTATAAATGTTTTATAAATAAAATTATTTGAAAATGTATTGTTTATTTATTTTTACTCATACAAATGAGTCAACTTCACTATAATTAAAGTTAGTGTCACGTACATATTACTTGTTCTGATTGGTTAACTTGACGCTACTAAAATTTATAAAAGCAAGTGTTTCTAACCGTTAGAACACAGTTATATTCAAAAATGTTCAAACAGTTTTGATTGTTTTGGTGATGACCTAGCGTCTGTTATTATTATTTATCTGCCTCAAAATGTGAAACTAAATTATATGTTTGTGTAAAAGAAGTGGATTTACAATAAGTTTGATTTTAATTATATTTTTAAATTATCAGAATTTACTCCAGTGCTTACATATTATTATAATTCACCTCAAATTCTAAATGAAAAACAACAACTTATAGAAAATGGGATTTGTGTGACCAGAAAGTTGGTCATTAGACACTAAGGCCACTCGTTGGAAATCGCCTAATATAGCATACAGTTTGAAAAATGGCAATTCTCATCTCTTGACTATGAGTTATTTTATTTTATGGCTAACTTTAATTTATGTCTTTGCTTCAAAGTGTGAAAAATTTAAATTTAGAACTATGTTCCCTACAATGAAGACGAAGCGACAGCATTTCTAAAACTTAAATTGAAACATAATTTGTACAAATTATCGTTAATTAAAAACTGTTTCTCTGATTACGAGGGGTTGAACTTCTTAGCCAAATTCAAAAATTCTTATATTTAAACTCAGATCTATTGTTGGAGACAAAAAAACCATTTATGCTTCAGATTTTGTCAAATTATTAAAATAGTTTGCTTTAAAGTGAGAAAACTGTACATTATCCACTGTTATTGGAATGCCTTAAGAGAGCTTTCTCTAAGTGTTTGTATCCAAAACATCCCATTAATGAAATTTATTTGTCATCATATCGTGATGGAAGTCTCAACTCTTCAATTAAAAGAAATCTCAATAGTTAATTTTATGAATTGTCTAAAAATTCAGTTATAAGTGTATGACCCCATTTTTATTGAATAAGTTGAAAGCTATTACTATTATGCCTATTACATAGCATTGTATTAATCTAAATGCAGAATACAAACCGTTGACATTGACTTCAATATAACTATTTTTATCAAATTTAAATCAAATATTTAGTTAATTTGTATTAAAGGTTTCTATATTATTAGTAAATTTTATGAAAATTCTATTTATTGAAACATACATATGAATCATTTATTAATATCTATTGTAAAATTAATCAGAGATTTTCTAGTAGTTAATTAATTAATAACAAAATTCTTAATAAGTCATTTTACACATAAACGTATTAAGTAGTTAGCATATTTTATAAAATATCATTTTATAATTCATTATATTTCCCAGGTTCGTTGTTATAATTTACAATAGGAAGATTAGCAATGTTCTAGAAGTCAAAATATGCATTCTTTAATACTATTACCAAATTAATTAAAAAATCATAACCTTGAATAATCAAAATATAACTATTCTTTAATATTTCACTGTACGTTGTACTCCGATCACATCCCTATTATAAAGAGAATATATTGATAGATGACAACTAATAATGTTTTTAAAAAGGATTCATAAATTAGTCAAATACACTTTAATGGTTCCTAAAATTTTCAGCATTTAATCTGTGTTTACCTTTTATTTTTCAAATATACAAGCGAGCAATTTAAAAGATTGGAATCAAAGTTATAATTATTAAACCATATCACGGTTTCAAAGGAATTTGATATTATTCTGAAATTAATTCAGGGATGATTAAATGTTTGAGTGCTAAGGGATAATTTGGCCAAAATATCCTAAGGTCAAAAATCCCAACAGATCTATTCCCTGTCCATAGACTCTTATGTTATAGTTCTCAAACTCCAAGGTTTTTTTTGCAAATTTTGCTAAACTAAGCGTATTCCCGAAACCCATTTTTGGTTAACTCTTATTAAATGAATAATAAAAGAAAATATCTCGAAGAAATGTCTGAAAATATCACAATATATCAAGATGTACTTGAAGCAATTAAGTAGTATTAAAGTATCAATGTTATATATTTTAAAAATTGCTTGAATAGAATATTTGTATAAACAAAGATTTTATTTTAAAAACTGTAAAATTTGCTTAAAGTAATTGTTAGATTGTGCTAACATTAGGTTAATTATAAAAAGGAAAACCGTCGCAGAAGTTAATTTTCCTCTAAAATTTCACTAAATTTAAATCTAATTTACAGTTTTATAATAAAATTCACACGTATCAAATTTAGAATAATAAATAGAAAATCATATAATGGTGGTAAAATGAAAATAATTATGTAATAAACTTTTTAACAGAAGATTAAGATTCCCGAAATGTTTTCATAAATACAAAAATATAAAGTGAATATAAACTTTTGTTTTGTGTGAAATAAACAGCGATGCAATTTCAATCACATAGGGTGGAATTTTTAATTTAATTTACTGAATGCAATAAATAAGCTTTTGCAGTGGTCTATGGCTATTATAAAATATTTCATTACGATTTTAACCAATATTTTAACATTTTAATAATTTTTTCGAACATTAATGTATCAAATGAAAAGTTTACAAATTTATTGTCTCTCCTTACTCGTCAAAATAATATTATAAATATATATACAGTTTGGCCTTCATATAACATGACTCGATATAACAAGACCTCGGTATAACAAGGTAAACATAAAGCACCAAACGCTCCCAGGTAATGCTAAATGAACTTTAATTAGCAAGATTTCGATTTAACAAGTTAATCTAGCTGTCAACAGCGGTCTTGTTAAATCGAGGCCGAACTGTATTTTATATGCTTGCTCATGTCATATAGAATACGCTTGAATTTGGCAAAAAAGTGGCTGAAACTGCATCGTTGGAAATAAAGAATAAATTTTATAAATCTGTTTATGAAAAAATTTTATTTAACAAATGTTTCATGGAAATGAAAGTTTTTTTCGCATACAATTTGTTCAATGATTTTTATATAACAAAAAGTGTATAAGGAATTTTCATTTTAAAGAAATTCATATTAAAACTTTCTAAAATGATATTCAAATTTATCGATTAAATCCAAGGATGGACTATGGTTTTTTAAGGGGTTTTTTCAAAATACCCCCCCTAGAGGGAAAAATTTGAGAAAATGCCCCCCCTAGGACTAAAAGTAAGGTTCCTCCCCCCTTAGATAAAAAGGGAAAAAATAGGTGAAAAAGTCGGATAATTTGTCGGAAAATAGTGAATATTAAGAGAAAAATAAGTAAAAAGCTATAATTTTTTTGAAAAATAACTTAAAACTTAATAAAAACGCGTAAAAACATCAAATTTACAGTTTTTAAGTTAAAAATTTTGTGAAAGTTTTTTTAGAAAATTTTGAAAAATGCAATTTTTGTTAAATTCATAGTTTAATGATTAAATTTTGATAAAATACGTTAAAATATGACTAATTATGCTAATATACATCAGAAAACAGCTTAAAAACGACATTTTATGCATTTTTATGAGTTTTTTTGTCATTTTCAAAATACCCTCCTGCTACCCCCCTAGAAGGAGCAAAATACTCCCTAATACCCCCAACTATAATCAAAAGGTTTGGCCCAGCCTTATTAAATTATATTTTGTTCAATACCGTTTCTCAAATTATAATTTATTATTCAAAGTGTTTTGATTGTTATAAATTAAAACTGTTTTCATATAAATTTGTACATTCATGTATATTCTAGTTATAAGACATGAAAATTCATAATAATTTTACATTAATATATTCAGTATTAAATATTATTTTTTGTCATAATCAATTATTTATGAAAACTTTGAACAGGATATTTGGGTTTAAAAATTAAAAATTATTATCTTTAATATTCATTGAAAAATAAGTATTCATTTTCATTTTAATATGTGAAATTATATTATTGCAAAAAATAGTTGATCTATTTGAGATATAAATTTAAACCTATGTACAAAAATAATGTATTTTGTTGTGCATTAAATCACCAAATTTAATTGAAATTGATAAAGTAAAATTTAAACAAGATCAATTCGAATTTTCAAAATTTTGAAACTTGCCAGGTTATATTATCTAAGAATTAAGGAATATTAAAAAACAAAAAATTACCCGCTTACATTTTATCTAGTTTCTTAAAATTTTAATAATTATTAAATAGGTTTTTAAATATTTATAATAGAAAATATTAAATTAATAGAAAAAAAGATAAAATAAATTAAATATTTTATATTTTCATAAAAAAAACCACAAAACATATTTGGGTATAAAAAAGAATTTTATTTTCATAAATAATACAGAAAATAGAAGAAAACTAGTTTCAATAAAATTGCACATGAGTGTATGATATTACATTTAAAATAAAATAATTTTTATTTCTATTTATAAATTAAAAAACATTTTTACTAAAAAATTAGTTTAGATTATTTATTTTAATTTTTAAAAGTAGTAGAATAGGGTTCCTATCGGATTTCCCGCCAAAACTGAACCACGTGACCAAACCTGTATTTTTTCCCGCCAAAATTTGATCACGTGACCTGACTTCAAATATTTTTTTCAAAACCTGTTGCCATGACAACCGTAACCTTGGTAACCTAGCCGACCACTTTACCCGAACCTGACCACTTTTACCGAACATGTCCGACCGCTTTTCCCGAACTTGTCCGACCACTTTTACCGAACATGTCCAGCCACTTTTCCCGAACATGTCCGACCACTTTTACCGAACATGTCCAGCCACTTTTACCGAACAAGGCCAACCACTTTTCCCGAACATCTGACCACTTTTACCGAACATGTCCAACCACTTTTACCGAACCTGAAAGACCAATTTACCCGAACATGTCCAACCACTTTTCCCGAACATGTCCAACCACTTTTACCGAACCTGAAAGACCAATTTTTCCGAACCTGACCGACCAATTTTTCCGAACTTGTCTAACAACTTTTTCGGATCTTTTAAGAGCTGACCAACTACGCGTCTATAGTGCACTTATCATAGAGCGGCCTATGTGCAATCCTATAATGTGTTTAACATAGAGCGGCATATGCACAATCCTATAACACGTTTAACATAGAGCGGCACCAGTGCAAGCCTATAGTGCGCTTACTATAACATAATGTGTGTTAAGCACAGCTTATGCGTTTCTTATTATGCTTTACATTAGTTGGCTTAACAAAACTAAGTCTATGAATCAAACCTAAGTTTACTTATTAAAACTTAGTCTATTTAGCTTACATTATTCTTCTCTTTAAACCTAAGTTTACATTAATATCGTTTTTTACATAACTAATCTAAGTATTCTTAACGTTTTTAAAGATACTTTACTTTGGTTAGTGTAAAATATTGTAAAAATACAAAATTTATTAAAACTTAATTATCTGTCCAAATTAAAAGAGACAATTTGGTCAATTCAAAGAGTAAACATATAGCATGCAACACATAAACTCTCAAACCTATACATAGCATGTTACACTTAGTGCCGCTTCAAACTTATCCTATAGTGCGCTCACTATAGCTTACTGTGTATTAAGCTATACTTGTTTAGTGTGTTTTAGTATACTTAAGCTATAGTTTACTAATCAAAACTAAGTCTCTGCAGCAAACCTAAGTC
>JAQFZM010003787.1:0-10504 GCA_034695785.1 Galumna obvia
GAACTCCAACACAATGAGTTTTATTTAAAACTAAAATCCAAGGAAGGGCTGAAATAGTGATATATTCTATATGAGCTCCCATTTATAATTTAATTAAGTTGATAAAATTATAATATAAATGAGTAAGGTCTCGTTTTTAGTTAAAATAAATGATATTTCTATTTGATATTTAATAGAAATATATGCAAAAATAAGCCATTTTTACTTAATTAAAAAAATAATTACTCATTTCAAGACTTGCAAATATATATTTATTTAAAATATAATATATAATTAAATTCATTTATTTTTATTGATTTATATTCATATATATCAACGATCCATAGAGATAAATATATCTTTATTCTTTTTGAATGTTTTGATCAATTAAATGCATTTACCAAATAAAACATTCAAATGTATCAATATGTTTTTTGCAAAACAATTAAAACTTTTTCAATAAAAATAATTTAATAGTTTTATTCACATTTATTAATTATTTGAATAGTACATTTGATATATATTTTTTGCTGTAATATTTTATTACTAATATTAATAATAATGTACATTGATAAGTTTTGAGTGCTTGTCAATGTCTAATCTCATAAGATATGAACAAGATATGAAAACTTGTTATTAATATTAATTTATCAATTTTACCTTGGTTTCAATTTTGAGTTTTACTAGAATTAAATTCCGAACTATATATTTAACAAATAGATTCGGGAATTACCGAAAAATCCTCGCTTTAGATATAAAAAAAATAAGAATAAGATTACTGTAAATCCGGGATGGCAAATAGGGGGGTTTTCGGAATATCCCCACTTGGAGCCAAAAATCGGAAAAATACCCCCCTTAGATGAGAGTTAGAGAACCCCTCTTAGAGAAAGAAAAGAAAAAAGATAAAAAATTGGTAAAATTAGGTAAAAAAGGTTTGAGGGCAAAGCCATTTCCAATACATTTAAGGGCATCAAAAGAGAGAGTCCAACCTATCAATCTACCCCGTTTTTATCAAAAAGGTGAAATTTCCCCGTTACTAACAAAAAGATTGGTTTCCTTAGGGGAGAGAGTGAGTGAGTGAGTGAGTGAGAGAAAAAGAATAAGGGAGAGAGAGAGAGAGCACATCCTACAACTTCCCTTCGTTTCTATCAAAAAGATAAAATTCATTTTACAAACAAAAAGGTTGTTCTCAAGTTTCAACTTAACTTACCACTCTTTTGGTTTAAATCTATGCGCTGCTTACCAAGGGAAGGAAGAGTGAGTGGATAGGTCTGTAAAGAGGATTGGTGATTTGAGCCATTAGAGTAGGTTGGTGAGCCTGAAGAGTAGGTGGTTGAGGCTGAAAAGTAGGTGGGTGAGCTAGAAGAGAGGGGGGACGAGTAGGTGGGTGGGTTAGAAACGATTACATATACTACACTTTACTACGTAAATGTAGTGAAAGACGAAATTTTATGTTAATATCAAAAAGGTTTCGTCAACAAATAATCGTCAAAATTCATTCTTTTTCTGTAAATCTTAGTTTTTTGCATATATTTTGATGAAATGCATTAAAATATGGCTATAAAAATTCATTTTAGCCATAAATAACTTTAAAATTGGTGTTTTATTTGTAATTAAACAATTTTGGGTCATTTTCAAAATACCCCCCTTTACTCCCAAGCTTAGCTCGAAACTAAATAATTCGAGCTATATATTTATTCTTTAATAGCGATTGAAATAGAACATAATATGTTATCTAAGAAGGACGGCCTGGGTACCTAGACACAAATCAGATTAAATTTTGTATCATTTGAAAGCTTAGTTGACGTATTCTTGTCTATTTCAAAAGCATCTTTTAGGGCTATCAATTCTATTAAAGGACAGTTTTATTGCCTATTATTTTTTAAACTTGTTTTTTTCAGTTTTTTTATTTTAATCATTTTTTCACTACATCTACATAGTAAAGTGTTGTATATTAAATCGTTTCGCAACCACCCACACATTCACCCGATCGTCCGCCCATCAACGTAACCTAGTGGCCTATTATCCCATCCAACAGGCCCACTCACACATTCTACTGGTAAAACCATACATTCTAATGGCATATGAACTTATTTTAAGATTATATTTTCAAAATTAGGCAAACATAAAATAATTTTTTAAGCATTTACATAACAATAAGATAATTTGTTTAAAAATTGCAAAATTAAAATGCTTTTTAGTTGCATTGGGTAAAATGTGTATAAAATTTTCAAAATTAGGCAAAATTAAAATAATTTCTTAAGCATTTACATAACAACAAAATTATATTTTCAAAATTCGGCAAACATAAAATAATTTCTTAAGCATTTACATATTAATAAGATTATATTTTCAAAATTAGCATAACAAAAAATATTTTCTTATGAATTTACATAACAATAAGATTATATTTTCAAAAATGGCAAAATTAAATTTCTTTAAGTTGCATTGGTTAAAATGGGTAATTTATATTCAAAATTAGGCAAAAATAAAATAATTTCTTAAGCATTTACGTAACAATAAGATTATATTTTCAAAATTAGGCAAAATTAAAATAATTTCTTGAGCATTTATATAACAATAAGATTATATTTTCGAAAAATGGCAAAATTTAAATGCTTTAAGTTGCACAGACAGATTGACACAAAAGTTTCATAATTTTTCTGGATCAAATTTATTTGTTTACTTTTTAAAAAATTAATATTATATGATTGATATGTATTAAACATTAATTTTTAATTTTAATTACATGTATGACCAAATATATATGAGTAATAATAATATAATTATTTCCAGGAATTTCTCGAAAAGAATTATTTAATATCAATCAAACAACACATTTGTTTTGAAATAAAAAATATTAAATTCATTTTAATTTAAATAAATATAATTTTTATTATACAATATTGTAATATATTTAAAAATAATTTGAAATAATTCTACAATAAAAGGAATAATAATTAATTAAAATATTTAATTAATACTTTTAAGTAGACTAAAATAATTAATTTTTTTTTTGAAAGTAATGTTATTTGAGAGAAAAATCACTTATTTATTACAATTTAAAATATTAGATAAGAATTGATATATTAATTATGGTTTTATTTATAAAATATAAAATTATTTAATTAATTAAAAATATCAGCGAATTTATTAAAGACTAATATACGACAAAAATTTGATTTGAAGAATTACTGACAATAGAATATATTCGAAGTATCTCATTTGGAAATTATCTGAAATTAAAGGGGAAAGATATGTATTTGATTTCCTTCCGAATACCACAATGATTGTACTCCAAATAACGATCACTTTCTGTTTAGAAACAACGAAAATGAATTTCAATTTTCAGAGAAAGTGATTTCTGTTGAAAATATTGTTGAATTCAACCAATTTTGGGAGACATAACACAAACAATGGGCTTAACAATTGAGTAAATTGTATATAAAGATGTTCTTGGTGAATATTTACTGAATTATTGCCATTTTCTATTTATTATAGCTCTCACATTACGACAGTATTCTCAAGACTCACAGACCCTGAAAAATATTTGTGAAATCGGAGTGTTTTAGGGAAATATTAAAAATGTGCCAAAAGGGTCTCCAATACTATTGTAGAATGGGTATAAAATTTAAAGGAAAAGTTAAGGTTAGAATCCGAAAATATGTTTCTCTCAGCTAGTCAAATGTTTAAAAATATAAGGAATTTCAAGTTTTTTGAAAAAATTCAATCAAAAGCTTTTGGTTTAAATGAGTTAATTCCAAATTCTTTTGATTCTTCGTTAAATATGTTAATAGTCTTCAATATATAATAGCCGGATATTCAACGACGCCGAGTGATGTTAATCATACTTTCAGTTAAGAAATTTGATGTTTTTAACATTTAATAAATAATAAAAAATCTTTTCAAACGAATATATTTTATTTAAATTAGTATTATTAAAAATATTTTTGTTGACATTTGAAAAATACCATTAAGTAAATGTGAGAAATATATTCGGTGCGAAAAAAGTCATACCATTGATAGTCTGTGCTGAATGTCGTACACTCATTAGACTCTTCTCAACATTGAATATAAAAGTGGTTTCAAATGTCATACAGTAAAAATCAAAACATGGGGGAATAATGCCTAAAATGTGCAAACTAAATTAACTGGAATATAGTTGGAATTTTTAAGTTATATTAATACCATTAATTTAATAATTATTTTAGTTTATAAAACTTTTATAAGTTTGAAAATAACCATCATATTTTTTGAGATATACTAAATTTTGTATAATAGGTCAAAAAAATTTTAAAGGAATTATTCCCCCATGTTTTGCATTTGACTGTATAATATGATTTTTGTCAACATTACAATTGTAATGTAGTAAATGTCAGACCAGAGAAACGGTATTCCAAATTCCGGTCAATTATTTCAATTAATTGATTTCTTTCTCTTATCGATAGCTTTTCATCTCTACTTTTAATCTTAATTTTGTCTTCAAATGATTGTAACGCTTTGAACATTACTTTTGTTCAAAGAATAATCTTATGTAATTTAAATGATTTTGTCAATTGGCTTTTATATGTGCAAGGTGGTATATATTAGAAAAAAATTTTAAAAGATAATATACAGTTACCGATTGTTAATTTTAAAAATTTTGGTTTCGGAAATTTGGTACAAATTATCGGTTTGTTCAAATTTAGATGCGGACTTTTTAAATTGTCCGCTTGAAAATATCATTAAAAAAATGTATAACTAGTCAAAATGTTTAAAAATAAAAATATTTGAGGTTTTATTAAAATCATTTGTTTCCTTTGAGTTCAACTTTTGAGAACATTATTTATACTCATTGGTCATTACTTTCTCTTTATTATAGAGATTTGACCATGAAACAACGTATAGTAAAGGTTAAATATATAAATGACTATTACAGAGTATAATTTTTATATTGACATGGTAATAGTATTTAAGAATGCATAAAAAACATCGCTCGCTACGCCGCGTCTAAGTTCAAATTAATGGTTGAAGGTAGAAAATTATATTAAATACAAATTTTTGGGATTTTATTTAAAATTTATAATATTCAAATAAAAGATAGTATTCTATGTTTATCTTAGGTAAATATATTTATTTAAATCATTTAAAATAAATAAATGTATAATATCAATACATTTTAAACAAATTTTACTAATTTTAAAGGTATATGAAAGACATCATTGATATTTAATTAAATGGGATTTCTCTGTTTCTAAATAAATGACATTTAAATAAAATTAATAATTTTAATATTATTATTACTTAAAATTTTAATTCTTTTAATCTTTTTAAATTAAAGCATAAATTCTTATGTAAAAAACTTTAAATTTTAATATTTTGATTAGTTAAAGTTTTTATTCTTTTTATTAAAATTTTATTCAAAAAATACTTTTACAACAAAAAAATAATGAAATTTCTATTAAATATATAATTTTATTCAATTATAAACTCTATTTGGAGTATTTGAAAATATAGTTCAAATTATATGTATGGCTTTAATATGAATTATAAAAGGACAAGGTGATAATTTGTATTGTGATTGGGACCTTGAATTTGATATTTTTTTCGATGACCCATGATGACCTCCTACTAACCCTAGATTAAAATAAAAATCGATGCGTACAATTTTTTATAAAAAATAAAAATGTCAATTTCTTTAACATTGGGTCAATGGGAGAAATCGTAACTTTGAACCGCTGGATGACCTCGATCCCACCAATCAAATCAAAAGAAATTGTTTTTATCTAAATATATTATCAATAGACAATATTTGACAAAGCGAAATAGTGAATCAAAATTTTGTTTGATCGCTAGAGGGCGTCAAGGTTTTTGCAACTTTTGAGGGAAATTTCATTGAAAATAGTTTTCAATCGATGCATTGGTATGAATATAATGCAAATTATCTATAACAAACCTTTTCAGCCCCCAGGGGGCGCAAAATGATCAAAATTCGATGAAAATCGAAAAATATGGTTTCGTATATTATATAACACTACTTATTCGAAAAGGTAAAATGTTGTTCCATATGTGATGAATTTAAATACGTTATTAAAGTTTGCGAGAAATTCACACAAAAAAATTTATCTTAATTTTTTATGAAAAATTTGAAATTTGGCGGTATTTTACTATCTTTCCTGCTACAAAATGTGGCTTGTCATATATCATTGGAAAGTTTAATATGAGAGGAATTTACATTTCCAATATGATTTGCCGGAAATCAAGTAATCAAAAGTTAAGAGATACGCCCTTTGAATATTGAAATAATCGAGGTAAAGGGCACAACTCAAACTATCTTAACCCTAACTTACATAATAACCTAAATTAATTAAATATTACCTAAACATACCAAATCTAACCTAAACAAACCTAAACTATCTTTAACTAAACCTAACCTGATTATGAGTTATGCCCTTTACCTTAAATATTTCAATATACAAAGAGCGTTTCTCTTATTTTTTGATTACTTGATTTCCGGCAAATCATATTTGTAATGTAAAAAACTCTCATTCTAAGCTTTCCAATGATATATGACAAGCCACATTTTGGAGCGGGAAAGATAGTAAAATACCGCAAAATTTCGAATTTTTCATAAAAATTTAAGATAATTTTTTTTGTGTGGATTTCTCACAAACTTTAATAACGTATTTTGATTCATCACATATGGAACAACATTTTACCTTTTCGAATAAGTAGTGTTATATGATGTACGAAACCATATTTTTCGATTTTCATCGAATTTTGATCATTTTGCGCCCACTGGGGGCTGAAAATGTTTGTTATTGTTTTCATCATTTTCAACGAAATTTCCCTCAAAAGTTGCAAAAATTTTGACGCCCTCTAGCGGTCAAACAAAATTTTGATTCACTATTTCGCTAAGCTAAAACCTGTCTTTTGGTCATATCTTTTGACACAAAAATTTTCATTTGATTTGATTGGTGGGACCGCGGTCATCTAGCGGCTCAAAGTTGCGATTTCTCCCATAGACCCAATGGTTAAGAAATTGACATTTTAATTTTTTATAAAAAATTGTACGCATCGATTTTCATTTTACTCTAGGGTTAGTAGGAGGTCATCATGGGTCATCGAAAAAAAATATCAAATCCAAGGTCCCAATCACAATACCAAATGGCATATTGTCCTTTGTGTTATGAGTTTATTTTGTTATTATTTGCTTTTTGTTATCATGTTTTATGTACTGGTTGTCCGATTAAGCCATAGCTATCTGGGTAGTTTGAGTAGAGGATATATCTTAAGGTAGCTTTGGTTCAGGTTGTGCCCGGTGTGGTTAGGAGCAATTATATCAGGACCAAATAACTCGAGGTCAAACGGATATTCAACTGGGTCGACCATAACTCTGAGATCGTCTATGTTTTGGGACATTTTCTTTAACTATTAAATTATTTTGTATTAATTACATGAAGAACGATGTAAAAAACTTGTTAGTAAAATCATAATTTCCAGCTGAAGTTTCCCATTTTTATGGTTTTTTGGGGTCATATCGAAATAGAAACAAACCATTTTGAAATACAATATATTTGTGTTAACCAAAATTATTAAGGAATTTTTCTACAGACTGCAATAGTGTTTACGGCATCGATAGTCTGGTCGTGATAATTCAAATTTAAATTATCTTTCATTGAAACATTTCTGGTTAATTACTTTAGATTAAAAGGTTGATTTTGTAAACAAATATTACACAGATTACGAATAAAGAACTTTTGAATATCGCGAAATTTTGGAAAAATATTAAAACCAATTGAGCAAATGTCTGCTCGAATATTAGCGAAGATTAAAATCAGATCCGCGACCACTTCAGTTAAAAAAATTTTTGAACTATTTTTCTTACAACGAAATTCATTATGTTTTTCCTAATTTCACCTGTTAAAATTCCCGTTACTTTCTTATAGGGAAACGAGTTTGAATTAACTTTCCAAAGGATCGGCGTATATATAGACTATAATATAATTATTAGGATGTAGTTCTTTTGTTATTAATTGTTAATACCATCACTTAATACTATGAACTGGGCTTCATTAATAATACCCTCATTTTTTAGATTTTATAAGATATTATAAGTCGACGCAAGACATTCAAAAATGCGTGTTGATTTCCCGAAATCTAAGGTTTTATTTTGATTTTAAAGTATAGTTAGGAATACTAGGCTTTCAAACATAAATGCATTAGTATTGGTGTCTGAATAAAACATTTCGAGATAATTAATGCCTTTTTGGTTCACCCAAATATCTAAGGTTTCATGAAATAACTTTCCTCTTCTTGTTAGTAATGAGTTACTAGATTCTAATGCTATCAAAAAGGTTGACTACCCTGCCAATTTGGCTTTTGATTTATTTTTATACGGTTTTTTGCACGGTGAAAGCTTAAGACAAATTTTTCAATAACACTTTTTCATAAACCCTAAATTATTTTTCTTTCCGTCGTGGTTGTTTATCGATTTTATCAGTTCCAATAAATCTTATGATACTTTCATTTTAAATTTTAGTCGAATCCAAATAATATTCAGCATCAAATAGTATTAGATTTTTATTCGGTTTTCATTCATTAGATTGTTTTGGCTATAGTTTCTTGCGATGTTTAAATCCGTTTCTAAGGAAACATAACCGGTTAAGTTTACAATATTTTATAAAAAATATTTTTTTTTCATGGGATGAACGACATAAATAAAGTGTTATTAGTCCAGTAATAATTATTTTCGTTTATTTGATTAAAAGTGAATCTAAATCTTTTTAATTTATATATGTTTAATGATAATTATTTCAATTTAAATAAATATTTCAAATAATTTTCAACCCTGGTTCAAAGAACCAGGAACGGACAGGTTTTTTTTGTCTTAATAGGGTTTCGGGATTATGTTTAACAAGAATACAGTAAGTTAGGCCCAAGAAAAAGTTTTGACTTATTTATCAAAAGATGAATTTTTAGTAATATTCAATTTGTTTGTGGTTTAAATTTGTCTATTTAAAATGTTTTAAAACTTAGAAAAATTTGGTGAATAAATGTTTTTTTTTCTAATTTAATATTTCTTCACTACAATATAATGAAAACGTGTACTGTCCTTGTTTTTTTCGTTTTTTTGAAAATTTCATCTATTTTTAAATTAAATTTTGTTTTATTTTAATAAATTTAATTTAAATTTTATCAAGTTATTTGTATAAGTGTTTGGTGAATATTTTGTGATCAATTTTAAAAGGATTAATCAATAAATTGATCTATTATTTGAAGAAAGCATCTGGGTAAGTTTGACATAATTTTAATGTAATACATGCGATGCTAAAAATATTGAAATAATTTTATTTTATAGCAAACCGCTTTTCGATCGAGACAATTTTTATAAGCCTAATTACAACTTCTATTTTCATTAAATTGGGCAGGATAATTAGTCCTTTCATTTCTTATTTTAATTATTATTTTTTTGACAATAATTAAAGAAAAGATGTATAATTGTGTGGGGGCTTTGCTCTTACCGAACGATAACTCTGCATTGGAAAGGTTTTTTATTTCTGAAGCTCACAATTAAGAATTTGAATGGTTTTTACCCAGAATTATTTTATATTGTAGAGACTAAAAGTTATTAACGGTCCAAATGCTGTATGGCCCTCTAACATCGAACCAGAAATAGATGGTTCAACTAGTTTTTCCCCTAAAATTCAAGTAAGTTATTTTGAATAAATACTTATATCTTTTTATTTAATAATAATTTTAGGTAAAAATACGGGAAATTTCGACCATACATATTATTTAATCTTCTGTACCAACTATACTCATAGTAGGAAATGGTTGTGTTGCAGAGCAAATTCAGGTAAATTGAATTTTATTTTATATTTTAGACAATAATGTAATTATATTAGGGGGAGATTAATAGACTACAGATGACTAATGAAGAATCAAATGATTTGGGCAACCCTTACCTAGAGAAGAAACACTTTGTAGAGGCTAAACTAGTGATCGATTTCTCCGAGGAACTGGACGAAGCCTCTCCTCAGACTTAATTGAGTACGATTATATAGTGGATTTATTCTATTTCTTCATGATTTGGATAGGGTGAAACTTTGAGTCCCGTTCCACTCAATCCTAAGGAATAACCCCTTAAACGATTAGTACTCGACTGACTAATTATTTAAATATAAGTTTGACTAACGAGACGAATTTTATTTCTTTAGTTTCTGGACAGGTTAAGGTTACAGTTTTATTTTCATTCTATAAATTTTACTCTAAATTTAAGTCTTCAATGGCTGCCCTACAATTAATGAAGCCAAATACAGTTCCCATAAACTTAAAAAGACTTGGAATGTCAAGCAAAATAAAAATAATTGCGCTCGTTAGCCATGTGGGTCTCGTGATTTCGGGACACATTACTCAGGACTCTTCCTCACAATTAAAATTCAATCTTTTTAATAACATTTTATTAAATAAATATTTAACTAAAGATAGTTGGTATTCAATCAATTTATTTTATAATCTAATATATTATTTTTGAGTGCATATT
>JAQFZM010003788.1:0-10503 GCA_034695785.1 Galumna obvia
TTACAAAATCAAGTTATCTTGTTTATTGTTTGTTTGGTAGAATTTTTAGTGAGGCATACAAAATGGCACTTTTTAAAGAGTCACATTAATTTAATAGGTTCAAATAATTATTTCAGAAAATCGGTTTTTCTAAATTCAATTTTGTACAATATAATTTTAAAAGATTTTAAAAATATCAAAGAGTTTAAGAATGACAGGGTAATTTGTGAATTTTTTGACTAACCTTGCAAAAATCAATAAATCTTGAAAAATAGCATGGTGATTTTCAAATTATCATATATGTTTTAAACAAGAATAAATATTGAATAAGTGGTAAAAATTTTATTTAAAAATTTCAACTATAACCTGGTCAAATAAGCACTGACAAGACAAGGTTTTTTCCGCGATGTATTTTCCCGTACTGTATGAAACAATATCTTATCTTTTCTAATAAATAGTATTATTTTATATACGATATTATTTTTTTCGATTTTTTTGAAATTTTTATCTAATTGCGCCTCTTTTGGCTTAAAATGTTTGTAATCAACAACATTTATGATATTATACCAATGAATTGATTAAAAACCTATTAAAATTAAATTTTCCTCAAAAGTTTTAAAGCTCCCTAGTGGTCAAACAAAAATTTGATTCATCTTTTTCCTTAGCTAAAATTTGTCTGTTGGTCATATCTTTCGACCCAATAAATTTTATTTGATTTGATTAGTGAGACGAGGTCATCTAGCCGCTCAAATTTACGATTTCGCCCATTAATCTAATGATAAAGAAATTGAAATTTTAGTTTTTTTATAGAAAATTGTACACATCGTTTTTTATTTTATTCAAGGGTTAATAGGAAGTCATCATGTGTCGTCAAAAAAATTTATTAATTCTAGGATTACTTAACTTTTAGTTTCAACCTATTTTGGATGATCATTACAAAGTGATCTTTTAATTAATTTTTTAACATAATATTGACTTTATTTTAATATCTAATTAAATTCAATTCAAATAAAAACATTTGATTATTTACTTTAAAATAGGATTTGTTCATTTGTATGAGGGGTTTTCAATTTTTAATATTATATAAAAATATAACTTTTGATAACGTTTTTGGTTATAATTCATAAAAATATTTGAGATTAAATTATATTTATGATAAACATTAAAATGATTGTTTAATAAATGCTATACTTTTGCTTAAAAATAAAATTTGAAAAACAGTAAAGTTTCCTAATATTATTGATTAAACTTCAAAGTTTTAGCTTGATTAGTTTATTATAAATTCATAACACTAAATCCATAAATTAAGACAAAAAGTATATATTTTAATAGAATTAAATGTTACAGTGTTTCACAGTTCAATTTGGTAAGTGGAAAAATGTTTTGAGCCAAAGCTTTAAAGTCGTCAAATGATTTTAGTCACTCATCAAATCATTTTTGACAAAAACTTATTCATAACATTTTTTACATAATCAAAATGAATTTATATTATATTTTTCATTTTAATCACAATTATATAATGAAATGATTACAATTAATATATCAAATTAACAAATAATTAAAATTAATGTCAATTCTTATGATATGAAAACACAATTCCTATTAATTGTATTACTTTTATGCTATGAATAAGTGTTTGTCAACAATGATTTGATGAATGACTTAAATCATTTGACGACTTTAAGGCCTTGGCTCATATCATTTTCCCACTTACCAAAATGAACTAGGAAACACTGTATTATTATTAAGTGAGAGGTATTTAGAGCGAACAAATGTATTACAAATTCAATAGATTGGAATTTTAGGAATAAAATAGGTTTACCTTTATTTATACTATAATTTAGGCTCTAATATAATCTTAAATTAAGAGCTAGGTAATTAAAAATAACTACTCATGAGACAATAATTGAAAGATTAATCTGGAAATAAGTGTTTGATTATAGTTGTGGTGGTTACCTTGTTAATTACGTATAAGTGTTTGGACGTATATTAATTTGTTATTAAAATTACTATTTATTGAAATATATTAGAAAATAAATGTTATTTGGAATATATTTTTAATAAAAATAATGGAAATATTAGCTTAATCAATGTATAAATAATGTCTCCATGGTATTTTTATTAAGAAAAAAATAAAACTTACTTGATTATATTTATAAAATACAAATAAGTTAAGGTCAAAACATTGATTGAATAACAGTTAGAAATTGCGTAAAAATGTTTAATTTAAGTTCAAAATTTATTTATAATTTTTTATTGAGATTTTTATGTATTTCCGGATTATTATATCAAACGTTTAAAATATTATCGGATTATATGAGCGGAAAGACTGTAAGTCATATAACATTTGAGCGAATGTTTTTGGAAAACTTTCCCGGAATTACAATATGTTTTCCATTATTTCTTTCTAAAGAAAGATTAACAAAATTCACTAATTTGACCATGACACACTGGGATACAATTAAAGAAGAATTTTTTCTAGAAAATAAGCAAATTTCTGTTCGAGAGAATATTCAACATCAAATAAAATTTAATAACATCCAAGCTAATATTCTATTTGACAATTATTCATTTCCATATTCGATGTTAAGAAATTATATTCACATCTTAATAAGGGGAAATAATCCTGGTCAAATTATTCCAGAAGACCTAAATATTACCAAGAATATGTCAATTAATCGTTTTATTTATTTTATAGGAGAACCAATAAGAAGTGTTGCTTATTTGCATGGTGAATTCTTTGAGTGTTTTACATATGGAAGCTCATTAAAACGATCTTGGGGAAATTATCGAATGCTTGTTAGAGGAATTTCAGTAGAAATTAATTTCATCAATGCTTATGAATTGATTTCACCCAAGATCATTTTTCTCTCTATTCATTCTCCAATTGAAATACCGACTACTTATGAACAAGACTTTGAAAGATATTGACTAGGTCAAAAATATAATCTTGGCATTAATAGAATTGAGGTAAAATTGTATAAAAATAATCGGGTTTTTCAGTGCAAAATGTATGACTTGGATAGTTTAGTCGATTTTCGAACAAGGTCAGATTGTATAACATCATCCTATTTTTAATCAAGCAACTTTTAGCTTTTGCAATACTTCAAATCTTGAATTTAATCTACACGAAGAGATTCGTGAGTTTTTAATAATAAGTGTCCACTCAATTGTCATTCACTCAGATATGAAAGCCATTCGAATAATCGAGATTTAAATGAATTAAAGTTAGTTGAAATAAACATTGTGCAAGGTACTTCATTTGATATTCTTGTGAGACATTTCCCCAAATAACTTTTATATCATTGGTTTGTAATTTCGGTGGTTTATTAGGTATGTGGTTGGGTTTAAGTATCTTGGTTATTTTTCAAGATATATTAGAATGCTTTCAAAAATTTTATTCTAAATAGTTCAGTCAAAACATTGTTAACAAATTCCTTTTTAATAATATCAAAATTAAACCCAAAATATCCTTCAAAAAAATTGGGATCGACTTTTTTACAGTAACAGGAATTTTAATATGAAATTCCTGTAACCCCCAACAGGAATTGATTTAGCAAGGTTAATCATATAAATTTAATATTTTTTGTTATAATTAAGTAAAACTTGATTAAATCTTTTAATCTTAACGAGTAAAATTTAAAAATTATAATTAATTAAAACTTTAATATGAGCCGATTTAGTCCCCCCTTGAAAGTAAAACCATACCTCACCATATGCCCCTTAAAATTTCCTGTAACATTACTGGAATTTTAATTATAATTATTAAAATATAAATTTTATGAATAACTATGTTAAATCAATTCCTGTAGGGGGTTACAGGAATTGCATATTAAAATTCCTGTTAATGTAAAAAATTGGTTCCCAAAAAGATTTAATCGAAAAAATTATTATTTAAACTTTAGTGTATTTTATATTTTCAATATTTTATCTAACTAGGGAACTTCTCGGACACCCTGTTGGATTTTGATAAAAAGAAGACCATGGTTAAATCCTTGATGACTAACTGATTCCAAATTTGGAGCAACAATATGGCCCCTCTAACCACTAAAAAACCATGGTCAAAATCTTTGAAAGATTTCTAAAAAAACTTTAGAAAAGCTTTCAAAAGATGCATAAATATTAAACTTTAGCAAAATGAATATTAAAGTTCATCTCTAATGAGTAAATCAAATATACTATAAAAAATCTATTGATTTTCATATGAGACTATTCACTAGTTGAATATTATTTTACACTTGTCAATGATATTAAGCACAGTTTATCTAACTAGCTAGAGTAAGATTTTCCAACTTTGAAATTCTGGGATGATGGTAGTGGTAGTTTCACAGACAAAACTAATTATTAATAATACAAAATATAGACATCAAATTCACATTTACCATAGACATTAGCGTTAAGATATGAGTTATTAACCCTTTTATTTGTATTATTAATAATTAGTTTTGTCTATGAAACTACCTCTACCATCATCCCAGGATTTCAAAGTTGGAAAACCTAAAGCTAGAGTTTAATGTTTTTGAAAGCTTTTCTAAAAATCTATTTGATAGCTTTCAAAGTTTTTCACCATGGTTTTTTAGTGGATAGAGTGGCCATACGCATATCTTGATTTCAGATTCTAAATCAGTTAGTCACCAAGGTATTCTTTTTACCAAAATCTATCAGCGTATCCGAAAAGTTACCTAGTAAAAGAGAACTTTTAACAAGGTTTTCTAAATGTTTCGTTCGAATGCTAAGGGAGTTTTTTTTGAGTATAACCACAATAAATCTAGTTCTTTCGATTGAAAAGTTGAATTACTCAATTTTTAAGGAGAATTTTAATCATATTTTGCTCCAAGGTACTATTCTGGAGATACCTCCAATTTACCTTAAATGAATTTTAAATAATAGTTACTTTGACATAAATTGACAAATAATTGTTTGATAAGAATTAATGTGTTATTTAGAAATAATTAATTAAATGATTAATAATCATTACGTTGTATGACATTAATAAATATTTGAAATTTGAAAGAAGCTTTTTTATATTTATTAATGTTATAAAATAAATAGTTAAGAGTTAATTGTTAGTTTACAGAGCTTTGTTTTAAGTATTAAATGTTAGGACTAGTGATGAGCAAAGATCAAAAGGTAAAAAAAATTTTACCCTTAACCATGAGGGTTAAGGATTTCTTTAACCTTAACCTTAACCCTGAGTCAGAAGGTTAACCCTGAAGTTAAACTCTTAATTTAATAATATATTCTATGCCATATTAACAAATCCTTTTCAAAAATATTATTTTATTATTAATATTTTTATTAATTAAAAAAAACTTTTTATATTAATTAAAACAATATATTAATTAGTTTTAAATGATTTTTCAATAAATAAATAAATAAATATTTTAAATCAAAGCAAAAATTAAATGTTTGTCAAATTTTTGTACTTCAATACATTTGTTTCTATAGTAACGATCACGTGAGAGGGTCAAAAGGCTAACCAGGGTTAAAGTTAACTCAGAGTCAATTTACTCATCACTAGTTAGAACGAATAAGAATAGACTTCATATTGACTAGTTAAGTAATAAAGTATAAATAAAAATTATTTGATTAATTTAAAATTTTGAATTTACAAACAGTTTAATAGTGTTTTATAAAATTATTAAATTTGTTATTATTTTAAATAAATTAAATACAAATGTAATTTTAATTATTTAACTTAAATTATTGACTTAAAATTATAAGAAAATATTTCTAATAAAAATATAATTATAGATATTATATGGAATATTAAGTTTAAATAAAATATTGTCAACAAATGATTTAAATTCATGTTTTCAATAGAATTATTATTATTAAAATTATTGGTTTCGTCGTTATATCTATAAGTCTTTGATATCTTTTTCATAGTTTCCTCATATATTCCACTCTCTCTGAGAGAATTAATTCTAGAAAAAATTAATTATTTAATTTTACTAATTAAATAAACTTACTTACATAATATTTAGTGAATTAGCATGATCCTTTTTTAATAAAACTAAATCATATGGTAATACAAATGATTGAGTGATTGATCCGAATTCCGAAATATGATAATCAATATTTTCAACAAAACTCTTATCGGGAAAGACATCTCTTTTGATTCTATTCAGTTCATTCTTATCCAACATTATAACAGAAGAACCATTTCTTAAGGAATTGTAATCAATATAATTTGCATTATTTCTTACTTTGAATCTCTTTTTAAAATCATTCAACATTATGTTTTTTGATTCAATATTATTGCCATATTCAGTAATATATGAGTAGAATATATCCCCATCCAAAATTTGTATGCTCAAATTTTTCCATTCATATAAATCTTCAAATGAATTAATCATTTGAATGGGTTTTGGACTCAAAATATTATCTCTCATTAATCCTGAAAATGCGGCCAATAATACAGTGCACGACATAAGCCATACGCCTAACAATAATTTATTTGTTTTATTGATTTTTGAGGAATAGCTATCGGAGAGAATAACTGCCAAATTTGACCAAATAATGTTAAGAATATCTTTGAATGAATTTTTAATTAAGGCGTTTATAAAAGCCAAGATTATTATTGATACAATTATTGCATAATGGACTTCAATATCGAAACTTAAAAGTTGATGGATTAATGAGTGTTCGACTGAAATCAAAATGTTCTAAATAGGAAAGTCCTAAAGTTGGTCCTCTGATATTGTAAAATAACTGTTATCATGATATTCATCTTGGTAAATAGCATTCAATAGTAATATGAGCAAGTTTATAAGAGAAAAAATGAAAAAAATTCACTCAGTTACTCATTCATAGCTTACAAACTTGCTCATATTACTCCTGATTTTGAGTTAACTTTAAATCACTCATATTTTATTCATCAAATTTTGAATTTATAGTAAATTTCGAGACCCGATACTCGGGTGAAGGAGTGGTCGTTCGGACAAATTTTTGTGAATTATATTCAATTTACCAAGATGAATATCATGATAACAGTTATTTTACAATATCAGAGGACCAACTTTAGGACTTTCCTATTAAGTACTGATTTTATTCTCGATCATTTTTACCTGTATTTCCATACGGATCAATACTCCACTTTTCTTCTGCGCCGTAAAACTTGAGAGCCATTCCACACAACTCCCGACCACTTGGGGACAGTCCGTCTTCAAAGCATTTAAAATTGTAGAGACTCTTATCATTTTCATAAACTAATAGTTTGTCTGAAGAGAAACGTCTTATATCTATAAAATTATTGTCAGTTGAGTTAAAAATGTAATAATTCTGGAAATTGTTTCGCAAATCGGGATCGGAATAAATGAAGTCACAGTCCTTTTCCTCTCCTCCTATGGCGCACTTCCCCTATTTTATATGGATTAACTAGTTTATTTTTAAGAAAATTATTAAGTTTAAGCATACATTTCCGATGACATTATTAGTAAAGGTGATATTTTTAAACTTGGATATCAGCACATAATAGACACCAGTGAATATTTCTGATGCCGTCCCGTTTGAGAACTTTATTCTGTGGTTTTCCATTTGACCCTCATTAGGGTTGTAGTCCTTGGCTTCTATTTTGCTAGTTAACTTTTTGTTTGGTTTAATCTCGCAAACTGTTGTTCCAGTTTCTTTACAATCTTGCAAGATTATATCACCTAGTTTACCATTCAATTTAGAATATTGGGAACGCATTGCAACACATTGTTTTGATTGTGTGTCAAGGTTAAATATACCCTTGTTAATAGATTTATCTAACCAAGTATTGAGGCTTAAGTTTGAGTAACGCATTAAATGGAAACTCCAAAAGAGTCGCTCCTCTTCTGATGTAATGTTTAATAGATTCGCACCAAAAGCTGTTTTGCAGTATTGGTCCGACTCTTCATATTCTGAGCCAAAGTCGAAGATATAGATACATTTTTCTGTCTTGTATCTGAACCAGCCCAATTCACAACCATTAAATTGTGCTGTCTCTCCGGTACAGGATATTATACCTATAATTTATTTTAGAATTAATAAATATTCTTGTTAAAATTTTTTTCTTACCGAATATAATTGAGACAAAAAATAGTTTTAGTAATGTTTTCATTTTGTTTATTATGTTTGAGAATAATTATAAAATAATATTATCTTGCAATTTATTTAAATTTATAGGTATTTTTCAATATAGGGGCGGATTAAATATATGTTTAAAAGATAGTTTAGTTCAATAGATTTGTTATCGAATTTTATTGTTTTATACGACTCTTGCTTTGTTTGTTCCCAAAATTCAATAAACTATTTAATTATTTCATATTTCCTAAAGCATTCCTTCATATAGTTTTATGAAAAATAATCTTATTTTAAAAATTTTAATCATCAATATAATTAATATATCATTAAGTTAATCTTTTCTGATAAAATAAATTGCAAGATACTCTTGTTGGTATTGATGAGCAAATTAACTCTGATTTAACTTTAACCTTGAGTTAACCCAGGCTACAGGTTAACCTTTAACCCTCAGAGTCAAAGTCAAAGGTTAATGAGTTTAAGAAAGAGGGTTAACCCAGGGTTAACCTTTTGACCTTCTCACGTGATCGTTATTATAGAAACAAATGTAATGAAGTACAAATATTTGATTAGCATTTAATATATTGCTTTAGATTTAAAAAAATTATTTATTTTATTGAAAAATCATTTAAAACTAATTAAAATATTGTTGATAGTTATTTTTAAAAGTTTTTTTAATTAATAAATAAAAGTATTATTAAAAATTTGATGTTAATATGGCATAGAATATGGTTTTAAAATTAAGAGTCAACCTTCAGGGTAAACCTTTGACTTAGGGTTAAGGTTAAGGTTAAAGAAATCCGTAACTTTCAGGGTTAAGGGTCAAAAGATTTTTTAACCTTTTTGTCCTTTGCTCATCACTACTTTAATTTGTTGGTTAAATAAAAATATTTAAACAAAAATTTACAGTTTTATTGTTTCTAAAATTAACAATATGTATACATAATTTACCGTTTCTTAAGTTTAACTTTACTTCACCTTGATTTAATTTCTGTGTATAAAATAGTTTGTCAATATTGTTTTGTTATTCAATTTACTATGTATTTGTATTTCCTTGTTAAGAGGATAACATCATATGACTTTCACTGTTCATTGGTATTTGTTGATCGTTACAATATTATCTTGCAAAATATTTAAAATAATATCTAATTTTTTCAAATAATGGGTGGATTTAAAATTTGTTTAATCGATATATTAGTTCAATAGATTTGATATCGTTTTCTATTGTTTTATTCAACCAAATATTTATTTGTCCACATAATTACATACAATAAGTATTTTACTAAAACCAAGAGCAAAGGTTTAAAATTTACTTCCATTTTAATAAATTATTTATAAATTATTATAGTATATTAGTGTAAGTAAATTAATTTTTTAAATAATCGTTTAATTAATTAAAAATATTTTCTTAAATAATTTATAATTTTGAAATATATTATTTTTTAATTAATTTAATTTAAAAATAAACAATTTATAAAATAATTATGAAATTATATTTTCAATTCTATTATCTATTTAAACAATTACATCAACAATTAAATCTTATCTGATAAAAATAGTTTATAAAATGCCCTTGTTAAACTAATAAAAATATAATGAAATTTTTTTATATTTTATTACAGTTAAAACATTGAAACAAAAATGTTTTTAAAATTTACAGTTTTGTTAGTCTTTACTTTTCTATTTAATACCACTTTCGTTGTAAGTAAAGAATTTTTTAAAAATTCAACCCGGTTATAAATTAAAATAAATTAGAAATCAACAAACTGGCAAAAGAGCGTGGATAAAAAACCAGTTGATTATGGTATTGATGGAAAACATCTAACAGGAATTGTGGGTCACTACGATTTGATGCAAAAATTGGTTTCCAAAAAGCAGACAATTGAAGCGGAACACCCGTTAGCCATCTCTACAATAAGAAATGCCCTTAAAAATAACATGATCAAAAGTTCAGCAATCAGAAATAAAATTGAACTCTTATACAAAAATCAAATTACCATATCATTGACTTTAGAAGAACATAGGCAAACATATACTCATTCTAAACAAGGTGCAAAAGGTTTTGACTATAGAGGAAAAATGCGAACCGCTCTTGAGAATGGTGAATTCAAAAAGGCTATTTTAATGGGTGTTGTACAATACAAGGAGTTGTTCAATGATAGATATGATGAAGGTAATTATTAAATAATTAACACTTATATATAAGATAGAATTCTATCATAAATTTTATAAATGAGAACTTTTAATATATTTAAAAGTATAATTTTAATAACATTTATATAATCATTAATTATATGATCCCATATAATCATTTATATAATTGCCTTTAATTCACACTAAAATCATAATTTTATGAAATTATAGTGATTTTATCTAATTAAGATTTTTAGACAAATCCATGTACCGGGTTGTGCGAAAAGTCTCCGGTCTATATTGTAGCGAAATGGTGCATTTGAGGGCTTTTAATTGAAGCATTAC
>JAQFZM010003789.1:0-10501 GCA_034695785.1 Galumna obvia
TAAATGTAAATATTAAATGTGTTTCCTTTAAAAGAATTATTTTCAATTAATTTTCGACTAATTTTATAAATATTATTATTAATGTATTTACAAATATTTTCAATAATTGATGGGTAAATGTTTTCAAAAATTGTTTGGTTAAAAATTTTACTACTTTTATAAATCTTAATCCAATCAATAATCATTGAAGTACAACCATATTCAGGATAGGGCTTAAAAATTGAAGAATAAGGTTTCAAACCAAAACTAAATACAAAATTCCAAATTATATTCGAAATTCATTCAGTATTTCACTCATTATTTGTTAAATTATAAGAAAAAACTTCTAAATAATTAAAGCGCCAAATAATTTCAGAATTTCTCTTTTCAATAAAATAGATATTGTAATCATATGAAACATTTGTTTCGTAAGTAGATTTTTTAGAATTAAAATTAGTACGAATTGTATTCTCCAAAATAAACTCATCTTGAAAGTTAACGATACCCGAGCCCACATATCCTATTTTATGTGTTCCATTGTTAATCATAGCATGAAATACTCCAGATGTAAAAATGTTGTTACTTCTGGGAAATGCAATACTCATATCAACTCGGTTTTGGCCCAAAAATCTCTGATCGGTTCAGACCTTATTGAAAGTCGGTTCAGTTCGGTTCAGAACCAGAGATCCGACATTTTTCATTTATGACATTTATTATAAAATTGTAAAACAAACTGATATTTGAAACTTTTTGGGTTTTTAAGTGAAATGCGATTCACATTAAATGCTTATAAAATAACTTTAGTAATGATAAGTCAGACACACAGATAATACATTATTTTCTGTTGATTATATCTAAAATTGATTTATTTAAATAATTAAATAAAATGTTAATTTTGAAAAAATAATTCGGTATATGATTCACTACCTTTAATATACTGTAATAATCACTACCAAATTCACAGATATATTTGAGTAACAGTTTTATGAAACTTATCTTTTTCCAAAAAACACTTTTTCGAAATTTATTTTTTCGAAAAATTTAAAAATTCACTATTGATTTTAATTAAAGAAAAATAAATAGGGTGATCTTTGAAAATTTTTGAAATAATGAACTTTTTTCTAAAAGTTTGAACTAAAAGTGAAAAAATTGTAAACTACTAAATTTTAAAATTCGATAAAATAGTGTACAATAAAAAAATAATTTTTAATTTATAATTTTTCTTAATTTAAAAGATTTTCTTATTTCATGATTAAAACAAGGAATTTACAATTTATTAATAAATTTTTTAAAATTAATCTGTCACGTTACATATATTTTAATGGTAATTTTATTTATAAATTTATTATTATTATTTTTATATTTTGATATTTAGTTAAATTAAAGAATTTATTTTAAAATTTTAATTTAAATTTTAGAATTTATTAAAAGAAATTTTGAAAATAAAATTTAATTTATAATATATAATTTTTACAGTTTTTAATATTGATAATCCCAAACTTTAATTATGGGAAAATTCAATTAAGGAAAATGGTTTAATGAATAAGGTTTACTTCAGTAAACACACATTTTCTTTCATCCTTTAATTGAATGGAGATCATTTTATTCATTATCTTCATTTATCTCAATTGGATTCGTATATTCGTTTACAGAATTATAATCTATTTCTGAATATAAATTTCCCTTAACTTCACTATTTAGTTTCTTTCTTAATAAACTAGTATATATCAAAATATATAACATTAACAAAAAGAAAAAGCCTATCATAATTGAAATGACAGCTATAATGTAAATATAAATATTAAATGTGTTTCCTTTAGAAGAATTATTTTCAATTATTTTTCGACTAATTTTATAAATATAAGTATTAATGTATTTACAAATATTTTCAATAATTGATTGGTTAGTGTTTTCACAAATTGTTTCGTTAAAATTATCAGGACTACTTTTATAAATCCGTATCCAATCAATAAACATTGCAGTACAACCATATACAGGATAGGGCTTATAAATAGAAGAATAAAGTTTCAAACCAAAACTAATAACAAAATTCCAAATTATATTTGAATTGCACTCAGTATTGCACTCATTATTTGTTAAATTATAAGAAAAAACTTTTATTTAATTAAAGCGCCAAATAATTTCCAAATTTCTCTATTCAATAGAATAGATATTGTAATCATATGAAACATATGATTTATAATTAGATTTTTTAGAATAAAAATTAGTACGAATTTTATTCTCCAAAATAAGCTCATCTTGAAGGTTAACGATACCCGAGCCTACATATCCTATTTTATATGTTCCATTTTTAATCATAGCATGAAATACTCCAGATGTAAAATTGTTGTTACTTCTGGGAAATGCAATCCTCATAAGCCGTATTGATAGAATTTTAATTTTCTATCATCCAATAGATTACTATTAAATTCATCATTTAAAATGTACTCACATTTGGTTAAAGAGAAGCTTATATTTAATATCAAAGATACTAATATATTTATTAACATTTTTATTAAAATATTTAAAGTTTAGAATAAGATTAAAATTCAAATTTAATTTAGTACAATATTTTTGAAATATTTAAAGTAGTATTATTTATAAAGAAATGGGTGGAAATCAATAATATATTGATTTTACATAAATAGAAATTGTATTCTAAGAATACAATACTTTATTTGGAATCACAGGATTTTGTAGCTTCCTCAAAAACTTATATTCTATATTAATTATATAGTAAAATATAAACTAGCGCAATAATATTATTATGTATTTCTTTTTCAACGTGGCTAAATATTAAAATATTACAAGTTGAAAATTGACAATCGCTTTTTAAAACTAAATAATATATTTTTACCAAGATATTATTATATTTGTCATGGGGTTATTTTGAAAATTTATCTGCTCCAGGGGGGTGGTATTTTGGAATACACACCTATTGGCCTTTCCTGGTTTTAATACTAATTTCATCGAAAGATTTCTTAGCGCTCAAAATGGCCTTTATGATAAAGAAATTCCTCATTTGGATAAAACGAGATTATCTAGATTAAATTTTAAAAAATTTGAGATAAATTATATTTATTGTTATATCAAAATCATATAGCAAATTTCTAAAATGTGTACAAGATAAAATGCTAAATAAACTGAGTAGTAAACACGTTCGTTTAACAGTCGCATATTTTAATGATTTTTGTATCATTGAAAAACTTGTTTCATAGAATTTGGTACACAAATTATCAGCCAATGGTTTATTGTTTCCGATAAATTGGCAAGATAAATTAGAGTTTATAGCTTAAAAAACAGACAAATGTTGAACTGATTATTCATTACTACAAGCAAAGTTTGAATGTGTTCATATTATTTATTAAACTTGAATATTTGAACTTTGAATTTAATTTATGTGAATGAATATTAATATAAAAATATTTATAACAGGGTTTTTCTAATACAAAATATTCAAGTTTAATAAATAATGTTATCTTGTTCAAAATTTGTTTGCTTATTGTAATGTAAAAGCAGTTCAACATTTATCTTTCTTTAAAGCTTTAAACCTCAATTTTATCTTGCTACTTTCATTGGAACAATAGACCTTTGGCCGATAATTTTTGTATCATTCAATTCTATTAAACCTAAACTTGCCAATGATACTAAGATAATTTATATCTGCGACTGTTCAATAAACGTGTTTACTACTGAGTTGCATTGATAAATTTCAATATTAAATTTTGAACTTATCAAGACACAAATTGGATAGGAAATATTTTTTAGTTGATGATTATACTGAAGACTCGGATGAATAAAATAAACTTGGTAAACTTATAATATTTTATTTATAAATTTATTTGCAAGGTAAAATTTTAATAAATTTTTAGGAGGATCCTCGGAAAATGAAACATCTCAAAGAAGAGCCAAAATAATAGCACTTCTTTTACTTTCAACTCCTGGTATCTTTCCCTGATATTAAAGCAAAATATTGCCTGATAATTGTTATTAAATAATGCATTATTAAGTAATTAAACATTAAGTATAATCAGGAAAATTTTATTAATCAAATAAAAATTTTCAATTCAATACAAAATTCTCGATTTAGGCCTTGGTTAAAATTATCAAATCAATGAGTTATAAAATTTTAACTTTGCCAGCTAAATTTTAATTAAAATAATTTAAAAACAAAACAATCCTTTTCAAATAATATTTTATTATGTTCTAAATCTTATAAAAAATATTTTATCTATATTTCTTAAAAATTTAGATGAACAATAAAGAATACAATCTATACTAATTAATAAAATGTTTTTAATATATTCATAATGATAAGTAAATTGCATAGTTTCCTTGCTTCAATTTCAAAATATTGTTAAAAACTGTAAATTATATTTAAATTTGGATTATATTCAGTATATTCCCTCAAATTTTTAACACGATAAAAAAATATGGAAAATATAGCGGTTTGTAAATATTTTCAAGTATGTTTGTTAATAGGAAATTGTAAAAGAAAAGACTTTACTAGTGGAATGCGAGAATATGATTCATAAAATATGCATGTTGCCAAAGTGGTAAATTTAGGTAATTCTGGTGGAAAGTTATTTTTGTTTATAGTGCTTATATTATATTTATTTCAGTGTTTTCATAAAAAAATAATTAATTTAAAAGAGCAGTGAAAATGATTTGCAGGTTAAAGGTGATTTTAATAAAAGTAGAGTTGGAAATGCTGTCAAGCTAGTTAGTGGAGAATATTTTTAAAAATCCCTAAAAACACATAAAATGTAAATTTTAAGCATTATCTGATGTTTATGACTATTTTTAAAAAACTTCTAACGTATTATATGAAAATTAATGCAAAATGTAAACATTTAATTTAGTAAAATAATAATATTATCAAACAATTGGGACGACAAAATGCATACAATCGTCAAAAATCGAGTACTTTAGGGGACAGACTTTAATACCAGCGATGGCCATAAAGCTTGGATGCCATATAAATTTATTACAGTCTTAAAAAATAATTCAAAATCATTGCTTTAAATAAATTATTTTTATTTAAATTATTGAAGTATTTTAAGTCTAGAATCCGGGAAAAATATCAACTTTTAACTTGCTCAAAAAATTTAAAAAATAACATAGGGGTAAGCTTTTTATTGCATTTTTATTAAACAATTTTTTCGTGCCTAAGGGAGTATCGAAATACCTCCCTATATGCCCACAATGGCCATCCCTGTTTAATACATGAATATATATTTTAATATGGAATTCCTTTAACCTCTTACAAGAAATTTCAGGCGGCATATAATTATGAATGATTACTGATCACCAGTGAGGATCTTAAGGCGGAGTTTGGTTTTGTATAAACATTTGTCATAAATACTTAATACAAATAAATAGTAACTTTTTGCGCCAAAATTTCCATCCCTTTGTTATTATTGTTTTCTTAAGTGCAATTATTAACTTTGAGTATATTTTGTGCTATTTATAAAATTAATTAAATAGTCTTTTTTAAGACTAACTAGTCAATCAAATTTTAATTAATATTAACTACAACTATAAAAATATAATTGATACAACTTTTATTAAAATTAATTAAGTTATTAAATTAATTTAAACTATTTGTGAAAAAAATAGTTAACAGTCTTTTTAAAGACTAACTGAAGTTAATTTAATTGTGATTTAAAGTAATTATCAGACATTAAATTCAATAATAAGTTTATTGTGATTAAACTAATCAAATATTTTCAAATTATTATTATGAATAAGCGATTGCCTTTAAACCAAAGTTTCCATAACACAATTCATCAAGAAAATTTATCAGCAAAAAAACAAGGACCACTGGATTCTTCAATATTAGCAAGCTATAAAATTTCACATATTATTGCTAAAAACTGTAAGCCATTTACCATTGGTAAATTAATAAAAGAATGTATGCTAGAATCAGTGAAAATTATATGTCCTGAGTATTTAGAAAAATTTAAAAATATAAAATTATCTAAAAGTACTGTGCCTAAAAGAATTTCAGATATAGCAAGTAATATTAAATATACTTTGAAAGAAAAATGTAAAACCTTAAAATATTTCAGCATTTCTTTAGATGAAAGTAAAGATTGTTCGGGTTTATGTAAATTATCTGTTTTTATAAAAGGTATTTCCAATAATTTTCAAATAACTGAGGAATTACTAGATATTGTATCTATTAAAAATAAAAAGCCTAAATAATTTTTTGAAAATGTTCTAAAAATTTTAGAAGATTATAATTTAAATTTAGATAAATTAATATCAATAACAACTGATGGATGCCCTAGTTTAACTGGGTACAAAACAGGCATGATAAAATTATTTAAAGATTATCCTGGTAAAAATTCGATTAAAAATTATCATTGTATATTTCACCAGGAGAATTTAGTTGCCAAAACTATAAAGTTTGGCGAAACAATAGAATTAGTTAATTCTCTATTATCTAAATTCAGAAATAAAAATACATTATATAATGAATTTAAATTATATTTAAAAGACAATAATTCTAAATTTGAAAGGTTAATTTTTTATTGTGAAACAAGGTGGCTATCCAAAGCTAAATGTTACGAAAGATTTTTAAACTTGCTCAATTTAATTTCAAATTTTTTAGTTAAAAATAATAATGAAATAAAGGAATTATCTAGTCCAAAATGGATATTCAATTTTTCATTTATAGTTGATTTAATAATTCATTTAAATAAATTAAATATACAAATGCAAGGTAGAAAAAAATTAATTGTTGATATGTTTAAACTACTTGAAAATTTTGTTTTAAATATTGATAATTGGATTCAAAATATATAACAAGGTGTTTTTTCTCAATTTTATTATTTAAATATTTGTTTTGTAAAATATCAAGATCAAATATTTGATATAGACATTATTAAAAATATTCTAGTTAATTTGAAAATAGAATTTAATAGAAAATTTGTTGACTTTCAAAAAGAGAAATATTATTTTAATTTTTATCTTGATCCATTTAATAGTCATATTCCAGAAGAATTTAATTCAGAACATAATATCCTTAAATTATATAAATTTTTGTATAATTCAAATGATCTAATTAGTTTTTATAACAAATTACCAAATAGACTTGAAAAAATTAAAGATAATGCATATTTTATTAACTGTTATTTTGCTAGTACATATAATAATGAACAAATATTTAGCATGTTAAAATTTAGGAAAAATTCAAAAGCTTATAATTTAGATACTAAAAATTTATCTAATTGTTTAAGATTATATTATAGAAATGATATTGATCTTGATATTGAAAATCTTTTGAATAAAAAGCTAGCTAAAATATAATAATTGTAAATATGTTATATTGTATATATTGTTATTTATATATTAATATTAAACTTTGTTTTAAATAAATACTCAATTTTGTCTCATACCTCCTATTATTGTTATGTTATATGCGTACCAAAGCTTGAAATGTATAACTTTTCGCTATAGCGACAGCGTCCTAACGACTGGTCTTAGATACGATCCTCACAGCTGATCACTCTCAGTGGGTGACTATACGGACTCATATAATAGTTTTAATTAATTATTTTTATAAATATAATTATAAAATTTTCTCGGTAAGAATAGTACAAAAAATAAAGTTTTACTTAATTATGTAAATAAAATATTAAATTTAATTAATCACTTGGCTTAATCACTTCCTGTATAGGGTTACAAGAATTTCATATTAAAATTCTTGTCAATGTTTAAAAGTCATTCCCGTACTTTAGTGACATTTTGTTGCTCTAATTTTACAAAATGACTTTTTGGTCGAAAATTATTAGTTTTTCATTATCTTTGATTGAATACGTCAATATATGGCTAAATATAGATACGTCAAAAAATTTATCTAAATAGGTTATCTATATTTGGTATAAATAAAATCAGAATTCATTTTTGGAAATTATATTATAATGATTCATTTAAAATGGTCTTGGTTTTAACAATTAATAATTTCAATGTTAAAATAAATTAATTATATTAATTATATTTATTATAACATAATTATTTTAGCATTTTCAATAAAACTAAAAGACTCTCAACCAATTTATTGACTATTATATTATTATAATTAATCTTTCAAAAATTGGAACGATACATATGCAATTAAATAACCTATACCTTTCAACAGTTCTTATATTTTCAATTTTCATAAAATAATTGAATAAATAAAATTTACTTGATATTTAGATTAATTGTTTGTTTTCAATATTTTTATTATATTAAAAATTTATCTTTTTCAAAATTATCTATGCAACTTCATTATTTCATTTTGAAAGTGTTAAAATAAAAAGCACTTAACTTTGATCCAAAAATATTAATAAAATAGAATTTATGATTCTAAATTCATCTATATTTGAGTTCTTATAGAATTGAATAAAATGAAAAACAAATTTTCATTATAAGATAATCAATAAAACAGAGATAGTACTCCTTTAAATTTAGCCCTATATTTAAAGTTACAGCACGGCTTTTATTACGTGAAAGTATTATTACAATGATCCAGGATTATTTTATTAAAAATGAATGATCTCTAATTTTAATACATTATTTGAGTATTTACTTCTGGGGTATATGAAATGAATCAGAATAATTTATTTTTTTATTTTATATAAAATTGTTTTATTTGGTAAGTAATGATTCCACTAAATAGGACCGTTACGTAAAATATAATTATATCAAGGGCAAATTCCAGTGAGAGCACAGCCTTTCTTATGACTTCGTTGTCATAAAAAAGCTATTGAATTACCCTTTGTTATTAAGAGGGATACTACCTCGCTATAAGCAAAGGAGTGGATCTCCATTATAGCACCGCCTTCTTTATGTAAATTGCTATTAAAAAGATTAATTACCCGTTACTAACAACAGAAATTTTTTGTGTTAAAATCAACTATCAGGGGTGTGAGTGGGCGGGTGCAAAATGATTACATATACTATACTTCCATAAATGAAGTGAAAAATAAATTGAAAGATAATAATTTAAAAGTTGTTAAATTTTTCAAGGAAAAGAAATAACTACATCACATAAAATTATAAAGTAATTAAACAAGTTATTTGAAAAATATTTTATTTTCAGAAAATTTCAACCAAACAATAGTTGGGATTGAAAAATAATTTATTCCTATAAATAATAGCGAATTTACAGAAACAAATTGACACTGCCCTAAAAGATCTTCATTGTAGTTTCATGTTTTTATCAATGTATATATTTGGTTGTGATTTTTCACATAAAACATTGTTCTTTTTCCACCCTTGTTATCAATTTATTTACAATAATTTGTGTCATCAAAAGAAATTTCGACATAGTTATGAAAACTGAATTTCTCAAAGAAATTTGGGACCAATTTAAATTACCGCATTCCTTCATTTCATTTAATAAAAAGATTAACCTTTTTTAATTCAAACCAAACATTTTCTATTTTCAACTTTATCAAATACTGTGTTATGAATTTTTGTTCCTCTTTATTTCTAATTATCCAATATAAATATGCAATGTTGTCATTTAATACGTATTGATATATAAAGAATCTGATTTTATCATGTTTTTTATTTTTATCTAAAATTGTATAAAATTCTGAACTTTTTTATCCTTAGGAAAGAATAGGTTAATGAATTACTCTGACTTTTTTTAAATAATAATTAATTTATAAATTAAATCAAACCTAAAAACTTCCTAAATAAGCTTGAAAATAATTGAATGATCTGTATTCCTTATATGATCTTACTTAAAAGAAATGATTAGAAATGATTTATTACACATTTTATATTTATTGGAAATAATTTCCAGTCCATTATTTATATGTTCTTGGTGACAATTGTTCAATTAGTTTATTTGTTCCTATCATATATTGAAAAAGCATTTAATTTTACAAATATTTCATAAATTTTTATAAATTTTGGTTTTTTAATCGTTATTTTATTTAATATAAATGTTATTAATTTTTTTATAATACACTTATAATAAATTGACATTAATTTGGATTAAATTTATAATATTTATATATAATGTAATTCAATAAATTTTATAAAAAATAATTTAAATAATATAAAATTTATTCTTTTGGATTTTATTTTTTTTGTTTTCTTCATTTACATTGTATTCATCTCAATAGGATTAGTGTATTCGTTGATATAATTATAATCTAATTCTGTATATGAATTTCCAATATTTTTACTATTTAATCTCCTTCTTAATAATCGAGTATATATCAAAATATATATCATAAACAAAAAGAAAATACCTATCATAATTAAAATGACAACTATTATGAAAACGTTAATATTAAATTTGTTTCCTTTAGAAGAATTATTTTCAATTACTTTTCTACTAATATTATAAATATTAGTATTAATGTATTTACAAATATTTTTAATAATTGTTTGGTTTGTGTATTCACTAATTGTTTTGTTATAAATATCAGAACTAATTTTATAAATCCTAATCCAATCAATAATCATTGCAGTACAGCCATATTCAGGGTAGGGTTTAAAAATTGTAGATGTATGA
>JAQFZM010003790.1:0-10499 GCA_034695785.1 Galumna obvia
AATTGAAAACATTATTTTAAGGAAAAATTTCTTATTTTAAACTACAATAATTATCAATTTGTAATAAAATAGAAATCTTTGATATTTTATAGCCATGAGTACTTTACAGAAATATAATTGTTCGATTTGATTACACTATCACGAAATATATATATCCATTAATAATAATACTGCCAAGAATATTTAAAGTTTCTCCACACAAATAATCGTTTGAAGGATTCGAATGTTGAATAAGAATAGGAACGACACTAATAGAGCTAAAATTTGATTATGGGTCGTATTCACAAATTAAACTCAAACTTAAGTTTGAGTCCTAACTTGATGAAAAGTAATGAATTATCAAAGTATGAGAAACTAGCACAAGTCATTACTTTTTATCTTGCTGGATTTGATACTATATTTATTTATCAATTTTATTTAATATTCTATTTGAATATCAATTACTGTCAAAAAATACTATACGAAGAGCTTTAAGACATTAAAGACTTCATCAGAAAGTTGTTTGAAATCAAGTTTTTGAATGCAGTCATTAACGAAACACTAAGAATTACTAAGACATTAAGACTAAACACTCTTTATATTATATCAAAAACATTTGTAGTTGAGATCGAAATATCAGGTATTTGTTTTAAAATGATCATGATACATTATATTTAATTGTTATGTTGATATTAAAATATAGCTCATGTTATATAAAGATGAGTAGAATGAAAAATTAAATAATTAATAATCACAAATTTTAGTAAAAACAAATCTTAAATTTTAATTAAACCATGTAAGTATAATTTGAAAGAGAATAGATTTTTAAAATATTTTAAGCATTAATTACAGTTTTTAAAATTTATTAATTATTATATTCGAAATGAAAAAAATAGTAAATTAAATAAAATTAAATTAAATATAAAATTTGTACTTATTTATCAATCAATATTGATATTTAATGTTATTAGGAATAAAATTTATTTCCCTTTATATTTGTCAAGACAAATTTGTTATACATTTGTTTTATAAGAAACTGTAATTTCTTCTATCCAATTTTATATAATTTAACAAAAATCTTTTTTAATTAACTTTTGAATTAGTCCGGATGGTATTTTTTTTTAATTTAAACCACAAGAAAATTTAATAGACGATTTTGAGGTTTTTGAAAAATACACTATTCTAATAAACACCCTGGGATTTTTCCAAAAATACACCCCTACCACCCCCTGGAGTCGAGTTCTTTGGCCATTCCTGATTATAACAAAACTTTATTTTTGATAATAAAATTATAAAATTTGAGAAAATAAATTTTAAAAATATTTTTAACAGAAATTACAGTTTTTAGAATTTATTTAAAATTATATTTGAAATAAAAAAATATTAATAAATTAAATAAAATATTAAATTTAAAATTTTGTACTCATTTACCAATCAATATTGATATTTAATGTTACTAGGTATAAAAATTATTTATTCCTCTTTATATTTGTCAAGGCAGAGTTGTTACACTTTTTTTATAAGAAACTGTAATTACTTCTTTCAAATTTTATATAATTTAACAAAAAAAATATATTTAACTTTTGAATTAGATAAAACAATAGGTTAATTCAGGTTTATTCAGGCTATATCTATTATTTTTAAACAACAAGAATATTTAAACATTGTTAAAAACTCAGTCTTAATTAGTTTTTTTCTTAATTTGAATGAAATTATTTATTAAATATTTGTTGCTATACTTTTATTATTTATGATTATTTATTTAAAAAAGGGGTCGAACTTCCGTGGGCTTTGAGAACCAGTTTATTGCTTTGGGGTAAACTACAATAGAAAAGCACTTTTGTTAGCTTAAATAGATGAGACTGTTACTTCTACCAATTTTTATATTCCAGCGGCCACGGCTTCAGATACCGCCGGTGTGCTGAACTATCTCTATCGCTACTTATACGAGGTATGGTTGTTTAAATCCTGATAATTTGGATGTGCTAATATTTTTAAAGGCGCTTCTTCTTCCTTTGGATATTGCATGTAGTGGAAATACATTAAACCTTCTACTCAGTGTACTTTAGTCTAAGTGTATTTGACCAGGCCCTTATTCTTCGCCAGAACACAACCTTATTTACCCTCCGCTGGCAGACTATTTCCCACAACAAGTGTTGAATATTGTTTTGCCACCTTCAGTCAAATAAAGTACTTCCCGTCCCAGGTTTGAAAACACGCATTAGAGCTCAGCATTAAAGTCAGGGGATGTGTGCATCTAACCACTGCGCCACACTCCGCTCTTCTACTTATGATTTATTAACAATATTATCGTTATTTATGAAAATAATTCATAAAAACTTTATAGAAATTTCTAACATCTTTACTTTGACAAGGAATATACCAAGAATGGATTGATCAATTTTCATTTTTTAAAAACATTTTAAATAAAAACTACATAGTTTTAGTTTTACTTAAATAAGTTATTGAAAAAACTTCATGGTTGAATAATAAAAAAGAAATAATGGTACTTTTAGTCGAAAATTTATAATTTATTAAATTTATAAGCTTGATCAAACGTAAAACCTAGGATATTAATATACGATAGAATGTTATTCTGATACCAAATTTCTATTTCTTTTTGAAAGATAATTAAAATTTTTAAAATTATTTGATTTCAAATATATAAAATTTCATTTTTAAATATTTCAAAGACCTTTAATAATATTAAAAATTTAAATTTATATTCGAGATCAGCATAAAATTCTCCATAAAATTCTTAAGTTATATCCTTGATTTACACCAAAAATATATTTGTATGATTTAAAGGATAAATGAAATTGCAGACAAAGTTGATCTTAAAATATATTTATGTTCTTGAGATGATTACCAAAATATATACTTTAATTTGATTTTAGGTTTTATATTGCTCACAATTTTGATAAGATATAAGTTATCTTTCTAAAAATACCAAAATTTAGAAGTTATAAAAATTAACCGTGTAATATTTTCCAAAACTTATTTTTTTATAACAAAACTGGAAATTTTCTAAATAAAATGTTTTTTGCAGAATTAAACTTGATCAAGCATTTCTTGAGATATTCCTTGTAAAAGTAACAGATTTAGATATTTCAATAAAGTGTATTTTAAATTTTAAACTGTAACTTAGTCAATAATAATTTTAAATTATAATCAAAAAACTTAATTTTAAGTTTGTATTTATGTAATTAAACTTTCATAATATTATTGAATTAAATTGTGCATAAAACCTTTCATTAATATTTTTTAATTATATCAGTTTATAAATGTTTAAGAATTTTAATCAAATTAGTTAAAAGTAGTATTCCAAAATACCTTTCATAATATTTGAAATTTATTATTATTTTTATGGGCAATCAATTTGAATACCAAGATAAATAGAATAATTATCTAGTTTTCAATATAGATAGATTTAAATTTATCTAGAATTTAATATACAAGTTCTCTAATAGCTTTAGAGTGATAATGTAAATATTGTTAAATTTAATATAAGATTTAATTAAATTTTATAATGTTTAAAATATCTTTAAAAATATTATTTCAACATGATAATTTTAATAATGTTATTAATTACTATTACAGATTTGTAAAAACTACAACTAATAAAACAATTAAGTTAATAATCGATTCTTGTTTTTAAGTTATATTTATAGAAATTTATATATTTTAAAATTATTCATAGAATAAATTACAGTTTTTTAAAAAAAAAAGTTTTTTTTGGTCTACTCTAGTTATATGGGTTGAAGACAAAAATAAGAAAAATTAAAATACTAAATAATTATATTAAATAAATTTAAAACATACAACGTTTAATTTTTAAATATAATAAACCTTGTGAACGATGACCTAAATTACTTATGAAGCCAAAACCAAAATTAGTTCAGTTATTTCGTCTAATTCCATAAATTTGTTACCAGAAACAAATTTCAATAATTTAACATAGAATTAAAACAATAATTTATTTAATCTTTAGAAGCTAAAAATAATTTTTTCTATTTTTTTAACTAAAATTAATAGAATTAATTAACTAGTATTTAAAGATATCATTCTTGTAAGCTCATAGGCGTGTGTTCGGACCTGAGACGGGGCGTACTTTATTTTCCTGCAAATGGCATCACATCATTCGACACTTGTTGTTGTTGATGGTCTGCCAGCGAGCGGGAATTAAGGCTGCGTTCTGGCAAAGAATCTGAATATTATTTATCTTGTTTATAAATGTTTTTGATAAAAATTCGAAAATTTAACTCAATAAATACAGCATAATCTTTGTAACTAAACACGAGTTTAAAAACAAAAATTTTGTTGAGATATAGAGGTTTCTTAGATATGGAGGTAAGATTCAATACAAAATGATCATTGAAACAACGATATAGGGTCGAGATACAGAGGTTTCCTAAGATAGAGAGGTAATTAGATATAATTAGATTTATTTTATAAAAGAATTTAATTACATATACTGGACAAAACAATTTGCATTTAAACTAATTTTTGTCATTATGAAAATATTTTTAAAGATATAATTACAGTTTATAAGTAATTTTTTTTAAATTTTTTAAGTTATGTTTTTAAAAGATTTAAGTTCTTACATATTATAATTATTTGTAAAATTTATATATAAAATTTTACAATTTCACCTATTATAATTTATAAAATATTACTAATAATACATAAACAACGATCTAATTTTTATTTTAAAAAAATTTGGCGGATTTTTGGGGACCAATTTGTTTTAAACTAATATTATTGCCATAATTAAATTAATTTTTAAGGTATATTTACTGTCTTTTAAATAATTTCTATAACTTAAGTTCTAATTTTCCTTTATATAAAAAATTTCTATGAAATTTAAAAGTAAAATTGAAACAATTCTTCTTGTATTATTTATTTAAATTTTAAAATTTATTAATTTCGAGTAATAATTTGAAGACTTTATTAAAATGAACTAGGACAGCGATTATTGTTTTAAAACGATATTTTTTGCTTTAATTTTTTATAAGAATTCACAAAAATTCCTTGTTTATCAAAAATATTTAGTTTTTTAATTAAATTTAATAAAATATGCTAATTTTGATCAATATATAATGAAAAAAAACATAAAACTTTTATAACTATTTTTAGATATTTTTAAGCTACTTTGAAAAAGTTATCCCCCTCTTCCTGACCGATATTTTGGCTTACCCCTCGTTCCCCTAAGGTCACGGATATTGTTGAACCCTGATTGAAGATAAATGTTTCTTCTTTTAGAAAAAATTTTAAACCATTTATATAAAGTACTTAAAAATGAATTCTCAATAAAAATATTTAATGCATTCTAGATAAATATTACCGTTTATAAAAGATGAAAAGTTTCGATACATACAGTAAATAAAATAAGTGTTATAAATGATAAATTATTTAAAATAAATACCCTTATTTTTGATAAGTTAAATGAAAATCAATTAAAAATCGGTTTGTCCTTTGAAAAGATATAGAGGTGAAAGAAGGTTACAATATTTATTTTTTTGATTGCATAATAAAGGATTTGAAAACTTTCAAATTTAATTATTTGTTTGATTAATTTTTTTTGTAAAACAAAATCATTTGAAGGAATAATAAACGAATAGTGGGCAGTAACAAGGACTTTAAATTAAAAGATAAATAATGTCAATAAATCATTATTTCCCGGAATTGATATAATATAAAATTCTTATTATGAATGTATAGGTTTAATTTATATTTTTGAAAAGAATAATTCCATATAATAGTATTATTTAATAGTATTTTAAACATAAAATCCACATATTTATGTTTTAAAGGTTTAATTATAATAATTATTTAATTTTAAATTATTTAGATTATCCAACTAATTTTAAAATTTATAAATTATTTCCTTTAAAACAGATTAGCAAATGATTTTTTACATTTACAATATGAGTAATTTATCATTAGTAATAATATTAATTATTTTATTATTATAAACAATACAAATTGTTTTTTGTTCCTCTATAAAAGAACTAGGTAAAACTTTTAATTTAATATTCTATTTGTCAAATATAAAACAAAAACGAATTTATATTTAAAAGTTATTCTTCTATTAATTTTTTTTAAAGAACCCTTTTAATTAAAACTGTAATTTAATCCATTATACCACTCCAATATTATCAAAAAAAATGCTATATAAAATTAGGTTTTACTAAGATATCATTATTTTATTCTAAATTATTTATAAAGTTCTATTTACATCTACATTGAAATAAAACTTTGAAAAATCTGTTGTTAATTTACTAAAATTTATTTATTATGTTTAAATTTGTTTAAATCGATGAGCTATAAATAGTTTGCACAGAACTCATATTTATTCAGGAAACATGTAAAGTAACTGAAAGTTTAGATTAAGTTTACACAGATTTGGATATAATTGAATATAAAACCAGGTATTTTCTTGTTTTAAAATTAGTTTAGGTATAAATAAATTTATTTTTAAAATTATTAATTTTTATTAAATTATTATTATAAATTTATAATTTTATATAATTATATATTTATTATAATTTGATAAATAACTGGCAAAAATTCATTATATACCAAATTTTTTATAAATATTTAAAAAATAGTAAGCTTTTGCAATAATAAAAAAATAAAAATAGAAAAAAATAAATATGATTAGAAATTTTAAAATTATTTGATTATAATTATATGAAAATGCACTTTTTTAAATATCTCAAAGACTATTAGCCTGATTAAAAATTTAAATTAATATTCGAGATCAACATAAAATTCTACATCAAATTCATATATGAAATTCATGAATTAAATCAAATATATTTTTGGATTTTTTCAAAAAATGAAACTGGAGACCAAGATGTTACAATATTATATTTTCTTGTTAAATTGATTAGCAAAATATATAACTTTCTCCTGTTTTATGTTTTATATAGCTAATAGTTTTGATAAAGTACAAATTTTATCCAAAAAATCAAAATATTTAAAAGCATTTTTTTGTAAAAAAATATGGAGTTTTTTTGAAAAGTATTTTTACAAAAATAAAGTTGATTAATTGATTCTCGAGATGTTCCTTGATACAAAGTGTGATTTATTAAAAACCAGCCCAACAATATATCATAATTTATGATTTATAACAGAAACAAAACACAAATAATTATGTGTATTGGAAACATTAAAATGTTTTGAATTAAAAATCATGCTATTTTAGTGGTTTACTGTGATTTAGATTTTTTTATATGTTATAAAAATATAAACTACAATGAAAGATAAAAGAAAAATAATTTGTAAAAAACATAACAAATTTCATTTTTTAAGACTTGCTATATCCCAAATTAAAACAATCTCTATCATATTCGATTCTAGAATAAATTAGAAGATTTTATGTAAAATTGATAGACCAAAATATTGAGAAGGGAGGCGGATAGAGAGGGTCAAAGTTAGGATTTTGGGAATATTTTTAATATAAACTAGGAATTTTATTAAGCATAGCGAATAGAAATTTATTTAGCAACAATTTTATGCTAGAAAAAATAATCTAGTTTTTTTATGCTAGTTACTTTATATAACGTGTAATTTATTTGGAACAGTATAGCAAAGAGAGCGAAAAATAGTCGATTGCATTCAGGTTCAATTGTTTAAAGGGTTAGTCAAAGATAGTTATATATGGATTTGTTAAAAGTTTAAAGACAATTTTAGAACAATTTTGTTGACAAAATGCGGCCGAAATAAAAAACTTTGAGGGCACTGTATATCAACTTAAATATTGACGAATAACCTTTAGCAAAAAATATTAAATAATTTGACCATGACAACAAAATTTTTTATTTAATAATTGAATTAAATAATAAAATAGAAAAATATATTCTAAAATAAATAAATAAATATAGTTTGATTCTAATTTGTTTTTTCGGACTTTTATATCAAACAAATGAATTAAATAATGACATTTAAAATTGAATTATATGAGCGGACAAACTATTGTATCAATTAAAGTTAGAAGACTTGCATTGATGCATCCATTATTTTCTATAATAAAGATAGGCAAGGCCCTGAAAGGGTTATACAGTCAACCACAAAACATGGGGGAATAATTTCTAAAACGGGGAAACTAATTTATCTAAGTTAGAGTTGGAATTTTAAATTCAAATTTATATGACTTATTCATTAGTTATTATAGTTTAGAAAATATACAAATGTTTGAAAATCACCATGCAAATTTTTAAAATTTAATGAATTTTGTAAATTATGAGAATTTTTTTTTATTTTTTACAAATTACCTTGTCATTCCTACACCGTTTGAGATATTTTGAAAATTTAAAAAGTATTTTGTGCAGAAATAAAAATAAAAATAAACAATTTCTAGGATTTTAATTTGGACCACAGATTTTAACCTGAGATTTAAAAAAGTTCATTTTTAGTGCCTTCGTAAAAATCAAATTAAATAAAAAGTTTTTAAGATAATTAAATTCTGTTAAATTAATATTAAACTAGATATGATTGTCTAAATTTTCATATTGGGAATTTGTAAATTATTTTTTTAAGTAAAATAATTCGCTTGGACATATTAAATAAAAATTTCAATTTTGAATTTGGCTTAATTAGAAATATTTTTGTTTATTTTTTAGATACACTTAATAGCAAACATCTTATGTTTTAATTTGACACCAAGATCATTGAAATCGGTTAAGAAATAGAAATTTTATATTAAATTTATTTTCCCGTTAATATGCTTATTCCCCATGTTTTGTGGTTGACTGTATATATATTTTTACTTTTCATAAATAACTGTTTGATTTTAATTATTTCTACTAAACTATTACATTTACATTAAAAATTTCACAAAAAAAGTTTAAAAAAGTTTATAAATTTTTGACGTTTTTTACGGTCAATTTGTGCAAGTTCCTCTTTCAAGCTTAATATTTTAATCTTCATTAACTTTTGAACATTTCTGTATAAAATGTTTTTGTTAAATATATAAAAGTATGAAAGACAATTCATTATAAACATTATTCAAACATATATTTAATCATAGTAATTGTTAAAGACATCATATCTAGGCAAATGCATATTTTTTATCGGAAATACTTACCTAAGTTTTAACTTGATATTTATCCTGATCATGTAATACAGATTCAAACTACCAAGGAATAAAATAAACATTTATTTAATATTTTTATGAAAATGCTTATATGATTTAGCATTTAAAAAACAATTATATATCATAAATAAATGTAGCTTCCTATTGTAAAAGAAGTAATGATATATTTGAAAATATTCCTAGATCAATGCAAAAGTTTGTTAAATGAATTAAATAATTACAATGAAATATTTCACTTCCTGTTACTAAAACTTCATCACTGAACATGAAGTTGTCTACTTATCGATTATATAAATTTAATATACAAGGTGACCTATATTTTCATAATATTTATCTATAGAAAATTCTTGATATTTATGTTTTTTGAAGTTTCTTTTCACTTTTAACCGATTTTATTAATTTTAGTGACATATTAAATATAAATCTTCTATCAAAAACCATGAATCCATAAGTAATACATTGATCATTTCGAATTTAGGGATGTTTCAATTCAATTTATACAAAAAGTGTTAGAGATAGATTTAATATTCTCAAAAGGTTTATTACATTAACAAATTATGTTCAACTAAACAAATTTAAGTTATCTTTCAAATTTCTAATAGTTCATTTCTCACTTATTTTTTGTCATTTGGTTGATAATAAAAATACTACACTTTACCTAGAGATGAGAAATTTAAAGGGTAACTGAAGTAATAATCAAGTTCTTGATTATGATTAAAAGAGTTTAATTACCTCAATTATATTACTTTTATCAAATGATAAATTTTATGTCCATCTTATCATGATTTTGAGTTCAATATTTCTCATGTTCATTTCTAATACCAATTTCTCCATTATTGGTTTTGAGAAAGCTTATGTTAACAAAAAAATTCTTAAGCTATTTGTTTAAAAAGTCTCCCATAAACTATAGAAATTTATCATAATATGCCAAAAACATCCTTTTCAAAAGGTTTTTAAAAATCCTGAAATTTCTTTTAAAGAAGATAGATAAAGTAATGATTTCACATTTATATACTAATTAGATGATCTTTGAATATTTTGCAGAAAATCCCTTAAAAAATTATTTAACCATTTAGGAGCAATTCAAAAAAAAATTTTCCTAAATTTGATATAATCAATGTAATTTAATAGAAGAAATCCATTAATTTTTGCCCTAACACGAACTTAATAAAAAATAATGGTTGTCATTAAATGACTCTAATTTGTAAATCAATTAAATTCACCCTAAACTTTTATTTAAAAGATACTTTGGGAATTAAAAAAATTTCTCTAAAAGTTTAGGAGAATTTAAAGTTTGAAACTTCCAGCTCTTAATTGGGAACCCTGTATCTAATATATTTTATTAAATAAATTTACTCAAAATTAGCCAAGAATTGAATTCATAAAACTACTTTATTTTATTAAGTCAAAACCATCTAAT
>JAQFZM010003791.1:0-10498 GCA_034695785.1 Galumna obvia
TTCGTTAATAAATGAATATTTTATTATTATTTTCTAAAACACATAAAATAATTATTGTTTTATCATTAGCTCAAAGACTTCCATAAAATATGAGCGCAGACTCACTGTTATTATTAATGACAAATATTCATTAAATGAAATAAGATCATCAAGGTGACTCATTTATTATGAATAACACACCATATATTAGCTATGTAATATTTTAGTCATAAACCTTGATTAAATTTTAATGATTTGAACTTTGCCACTAAATTTTGCATGATAATACAATTTATTTATGTCAAAGAAACCTGATTATTACTTGATCTCGACTAAATTTTTAAATAAACTTTACTATTTTAAAGGTATCTAGTTTAAATTTAACATTTCTTAAAAATCTAACTAAATTTGCTAAAATTTTAATTAATTTATATTCAAGAAAAATTAACTTTGATATTTTTTATGACTCATATGAGAATTTTCCATTTTTATTTTATCAAGCTATACTAATTAATTTCAATAAATAAATTTATCATGTTTAATTGACGAAAACTTTTATTTATTTAATAAATTCGAGAAAATTTAAAAATAATTATATCTAAAAAAATTAATGATATTTATTAATTATCTTGATCAATGTCAAATTTCTTCATCTTACTCAAATATTGAGTCAAAGTCTCACCACGATCCTTTAATACATTAATCTTATAAGATTTAGAAAGGAAATCACTGATAACCAAGAATATAGTGACCACATTATCTGATGGACACCAATCGGTAAACAAATCGGTAGTGATTTGACCATCCATTCCAATATAATCATGGTCAATATTCTTAATTCTAATATTTGGTGGTTGAGTCGGGTATTGATCTGAAAAGATGAGCTCCATTTCAATTGTCTTCTTCTCATATGGAGAACCGGTGGGTCCGTTCATAAATGCTGTCCAATGGAAAGGATTGTTATTAATGAGGCCAACAGTGGCCATAGGTTTGGGTTCACTAATCATTTGAAGTAAATCCATATAAAGTCTTTGAAATGCCATAACTTTGAATAAAAAATATTTTAAATAATTATTTAAATATTTTCCTAATATTTTAATGTTTGCTTTAAGTTTAACCTAGTTATTTACCTACTTATTAATAAAGAACTTTTAATTAAAAGCTGCAATTTTTTTAATCAAATATTTTAAAAAATAAATTTTAATACTATTTTACATTAAATTATATTTAAAATAATATTTACCTAGGTCACGCTTTCTCTTGTTTTTGGTTATAGTTTTTCTCCATTTTTTACAAGAGCTTCTCTTACGCTTTGATTTTCTCATATCTCCTTGGTTATTTGGATTTAGTATAAAATATATTTTAAAATTTTTTAATCAATTTCATTATAATAAATGATCAAGTTGAATTAAACTTAATAAATATCTTATTCTAATAACTTGATATTAGTCTATAAGAATACAATAAATACCTTGCTCTTCTGACTTTCCCGAACGAATTAGATCTTTTAGCACAAAATAGAGAAAAACTAATAAATAAAATATTTTCACGATTAAATTAATGGCCAAATGAGCTAGCCATTTAATAATCGGGATAATTTTTGATTTCGATTTAGACATTAATCAGTTTTGCCAAGATCAATTTTAAACAAATATTCCTTCTCTCTTCGGTTATCAATATCACCCTTTGTTTAGGAATAAGAAATACATTAATGTAATTATTACCAAGCAATAATGAAAAATATTTTATTCAAAAAACTTACAAAAATCCGTTAAAATTAATTTCGATAAAAAGTTAATATTTTTTTAAAATAAATATTTATTTTAATTATTTAAAATATTATTAATACTTTTAATATAAATCAAATAATTTGAAACACATTTCAAGTAGACTCTCATTAAATATGAGCTCAAAAATTACTGAAGATCTTAGTAAGAGCACCAAGCTAACTTTTGAACTATGTAGAGCATATATATGAATATAAGAGTTGATTGACTTCTCATTCAATTTAAACTTCTGACTATAAAAATGAGAATTTTATAAAAATTTGTCATTTAAGCCAAGAGTATATTTAACTTTTAATAAAAGGAAACATAAATGAACTTGATAAACCAAGTACAGTAGAATCTCCCAGTTGTTTAGGGGGTAAATGCATAAAAATCTGTTAACAACTCAGAGCGTAAACAACTGGGAAAATGGGCTAAAATTGTCTTTAATTGAAAACAAATCTATTTTAAAGTTATTACATAAGTTTATTATAATAATTAGTAGTTAATGTTTGTTTAGAGTGATTATAATGACATTCAAAGTCTTTTATCGTTGGTTTGATCAAAAGTATTCATGATATTGTCTTGAGAGTCATTTTTATATAAAATAGGAATTTATTTGTTGGATAATTCAATGTATTCCTCATTGAATTATATAACAAATATTTTTCATAAAATTTATTTAAAACAATTTTTCATATGAAATAAGTTTTATTTTACAGTTTTCGCATTATATTTAAGAGTTAATAAACAGTAGAGAATGAAATGTTGAGTAAATTTAATCAAAAGTATAAACAACTCATAAATTTAGACAACAGAGAGCAAAACTTCTCGGAAGGGCTTTAACATTATGGGGTATAGCGGGTCCGCCAAACTATAATTAAGTATAAACACCAAGGAGCTATCAACAGTTCTGAGCGAAACAACTCGGAGCTTCTACTGTATTAATAATAAATTGATAATGATTAGATTCTATCAATTAAAGTTTAAAACTATTAATTGAACTTGATCATATTTAGTAAAAAACGAATATTTGTTATCAATATATTTAAAATAAATGATTAGTTTTAAACAATACTCAAGAAATTAATATTTGATTCAATTATGAAATCAAAAGGACTTAGTTTTGAGTATAGAATTCGGGCAAAAATTGGAGAAAATCATTGTTTTTTTGTGTCTGAAAAAAGTAGTGTTTTCTATAAATTTTTCTCTTTAGATTTGAGACTAAACTCATATAACTCGAGTTCTGATTCAATACAAGACTTTAGGTATTCCAACAACTGATCTAATTATGATTAATATTAATTTAAACTTAATTTATTGCCAAAAAGAAATTTTTTTAATCATTTATTAAAAATACTTTAAATAAACAAACGTAATATTCAAAAGATAATTATATTTATAAACATTAACTTGGCTAATTAGTCAGTATTTTAACTATAAAATAAAATAATTACAATTAAGAATAAATTGATCTATGTAATTAATTATTACAAAAGATCTATCAATTAAACCGATTTAGTAGAAAATATTAATTTATTCAAAAAATAAATAAATTAAGAAAATAATTTATGCTAAAAGTTTAACTACTCTTTGCTTGGATTGTTTTCCTCTTTTAATTGTTTTCACAATTTGTTGCTCGGATACAGAATCTGATATTGGGCAACTCGGCCATGACAAGGTCTTTTGTCAAAAATTATTAATTTTTTGCATTAATTTTATTAAAATACTTTAAAATATGACTAAATGTAAAATTACCCAAAGAATAAAGGTGACTTTGGGTGATTTTCAAAATACCTTACTGAAACCGAAGGGTTTGGCCATGTCAGCAATTATATATATAATCCCAATGTCCAGTTCTTCTATATCAAGGTAAGAATTGGACATAAAAATGTTAATAAATTATTTGCAATCATTTTTTTGTCAATAAATTGCAAATTATTTAATAATTTTCATTAAATCAGTGATAAAATATCAGATTTTCTTTTAAAGTAATATAGAAATTCTAAGATTTGTTTAATTCATTTCATTAAATGTAAAAATTGTTAAATAAAATCATTTTACATATTAATAGTTCAATTGAATATATAATTAAAACATTTATAAATGAACTGAATAATTATTCTCTTCAAAGAAGAAATGTAAAGCTTTTGTCCAGTTTTTAATTAAACTTTTATGATAAAAGTTCAGTTTTACATGAAAATGACCTGGGCCGTCTTGGGGCCACAGGAATGGATTCTCTCATAATTTGGTGGAACTCATTATGAAGTCTTGGAAATCCTATAATTTTAAGCTCTATTTAAATGAAAATTAATTTAATTATTGTTTAGAATATAAATTTAAAGGTTACTTGATACAGATCTTGTAACTATTAAAATTTTTTAGTTCACTAGAATATTTGATATTAATAAATATTAACCTTGGTCACTTATAGAGCTTCTCCTTCTTGAATAAATGCCCATGTTTATGGTTTTATTTTTTCTCATATCTATACCAGAGCTTCCTTTCCGCTTTGATTTTCCTATATCTCCTTGGTTATTTGGCTCTAGGTCAATAGGATTAATAAAAATTATTTTAAAAACTCAAAGTTCATGTTTATAAAAATTTATAATTAGCAATTATTTACCTTGTTCATTTTTAGAAGATGTCAATCTCAAACTAATATTTATTTTTAGCACAAAAAAGAGAAAAATAAAGGATAAAAACAAAAATACAGTTAATTTTGGTATTAAATAAATGACTAAATGAACTAGCCATTTAATAATCCAAATAAGTTTTGATTTCAGCTCAGACATTATTACGTTGTGCCAAGGTGACTTTTAAACAATTTAAAATAACTTTTCCTTTTCGGTTATAAATAGTACCCAATGCTTAGAAACTATAATAGGAAAAACCTTGATATATTACGTAAACAATAAAAAAGAAAATTGTTTTTCAATTATTATAAAATATTTAAAAACTTAAAAAAATTTGCTGAAAATATTAACAAAAGACTCGATTTAACTCAAATTTGTTTCATATTTATTGTCACTTAATTAAAGAGCTCTGGTTAGCAAAAAATAGCAGTATTTCTCTACATGTCTTTCAAAAAAGTATCTTAGAAGGAGATAATCATTTCAGAGAGTTACCGATTTAAATGATCTTGGTCTCTATGGAAAGATCATAATGTATAGAATTGATAACTATAATTAATTTTGGCCAATGGGCATCTGTTCCCGTGAAATTCAGCTAGTTAAAATTGGCATTTAATGCTTTAAAATAGATAAATTTTAACCTAATTAGTTAGCAATAGTAAAGCATAATTTGAACCTTGCAGTTTTCATTAAAATATGAATGTTTTACTCAATTTTATATCAATTTTCATTCACATTAAATAAATTCATAGTTCAAATATACATGTTCTTATAAAAGATTTTCAAGTTTCAAATTATGCCTTACTATTACTTAATAATGAGGACAAAATTTTTCTTTTTTAAAGCTTAAAATGCCAATTTTAACTAGCCGAAATTCACGGGAACAGATGCCCATTGGCCAAAAATAATTAAAGTTAACAATTCTATACATCATGAGCTTTCCATTGAGACCAAGATCATTAAAATAGGTAGCTCTCTGAAATGATTATCTCCTTCTTAGATATTGAGGCAACAGGAATTTAAGGTATTTCCTAATTTTTATTTGTGAAGTAAACCTATTTATTCGACAGTCGCGTATTCAAATGATCCTGGTCTCTTTTGAAAACTTACGTTTCATAGAATTGATTGGTAAAACAAGCTTTGAGGCAAAGCCTATAATCACTACATTTACGAGCTATCCAATATAATTTGAAATCAAGTTAAAATGGTACAACTAAAAAGATAATCAAGCATTTTGAAAGTATTCCTATATTAATTAATTTCTTATGTTACTATCACTTTGTAATGTGAGTCTATTAGAGAAATATGAGTCAGAGGGATCTCGCTTCAGAATTATTTGACCACAGGGAAACCTTTAATAATCAAATGTCCTTTCATATCACATAGTATAGAAAATATGTTTCTTATGTTAATAGCGCGTTGATATTTGATAGGCAGCTATAGTGGAATTATATGAATTATAAGAAACATAAAATATTTCCCTTTACTATCAAAAGAGTGTGTCTCTTAAGTGATTAAGAGAGCTGGCACAAGCTTTTACTCTCATCTTTTTTCTAACAAAATTTTCCCGTTTTTATCAATAGACTGGATCTCCAGAGTGAGAAAAACCAACCACTGACGTTCATTTCTATTGAGGAAGCAAAATTTTTCCTTTAATATCAAAAGGCTGAGTCTTCATATAAAAGAGCATAGCTTTCCACTTTCATCCGTTTCTATCAAAAAGGCCAAATTTTGGCGTTACTATCAAAAGAGTGGGTTTTCATAAAAGAGAGCACAGCCTACCACTTTTCTTCGTTTTTATCAGGAAGGCCAAATTTTTCCGTTACTGTTAAAAGGCTGAGCTTTCAGGTAAAGAGCATAGCCTTCCATTCCCCTCCGTTTCTATTAACGTATTGGCAACAAAAATCTAGACAAAATTAAAATTAGTATAAATAAAAATTTAATTGAAGGATTTTATTCATATTTTGCTCATTTCATGTATAATAAAAGACAGAATGAAAAACATCAATGAGTAGCAGATATATGCCCATGTTTGCAAAATATTTTCAAAAATGTTGGGAGAGTCATTTTTGATGGCGTGACAATATATTTTTCCACTTTTAAAAGCAAAACATAAGTTTTCGAAACAATTTTTGAGTGTTTTTACTCTTTAACATTTAATGTAAATTAATTTAATTAAATAAATAAAATAGTCTTTGAATGGTAGAAATTTTGAAGCTTTTATTTGGTACTAACCTTTGCAACAAACCTAATGTCAAGATTTTCCCAAATTTGTGACCACTATTTCAGTTGAATTGTATTATGATTTGTGTGACAAAATGTGTTAATTGCTTCTCGAATTAACAATAATTAATAAATTAAATCAAAATCTAATCTAAAATTTAGTTTAAACCAAAAAAATGATTGACTCCAAAACTTTTCATTTTGTCAAGCCTTGTGCCAATTTTATTTTTTAAGATGTCAATACTAAACATGACTTTTAATTAAAAATTATTTTTATAAATTTTTAACATATAAACCTCGATATATCAATGATATAAAATTTATTATTAATTTAATTATAATTAAAAAATTTTATGACAATTAAAACCTTTCTCTTCATTTTATAAACAAATTGTCAAAACAGTTTAATGAGTGACCTTTGGTTTAAAGGCTACTAATTCTTAACCACTCATCGGAAATAATTGATACTTATGTGAACTTATGTCAGAAATCTGTTTGTTATTATTTTGTATAAATCTTTATTTTAATTAAATGTATTGTTACATTTATTTAATGTTAAACTTTATCTAGTTTTTTGTTGCCAATACGTTAAAAGGCGAAATTTATCCGTTACTATCAAAAGAGTAAGTCTCCATAGAAAGAGAGCACAGTCTACCACTCCCTTCCGTTCCTATCAAAAAGATGAAATTTTACTGTTACTAACAAAAGGGTTGGTCACTAGAGAGATGGCACAGCTTACACTCCCCTCCGTTTCTATCAAAAACACGAAATTTCCCCGTTACTAGCAAAATGGTTGTTCACCAGAGAAGGATAGCACAGCCTTCACTCCCCAGCGTTTCTATAAAAATGCGAAATTTTCCCATTATTAACGAAAGAGTTGATCTCCAGAGAGATATTTCGGCCTACAATTAACTCCGTTTCCATTAAAAAGAAAAATTTTTCAGTTAACAAAAAAGGGATAATCTCCAGAGAGAACAATTGGTAGGTCGGCCGTTAGGGTGGGTTGATGGTCCGTTAGGGTAGGTTGATGAGCCGGTAGAGTGAATTTGTAGGTGGATGGTTGCAAAACGTTTACATATAATGCACTTATTATGCAAATGAAGTGAAAAAATTTTCTGCCCATGGCCTATTGTTCCCTTGAAATTGGTCAGATAAAATGGGGTTTAAAGCTTTAAAATAGATAATTTTTTGAACTCATTTAGCATAACTAGTTTTGCCAATTAAAAATATCCGAAACAAGGTTTTTTAAAAGGAAATAAAAGTGAAATTAGGGATCAGATGTAAAATATTTTTAATTTGATAAATTTATACTTGGTGGCAGATTTTGGGGACTCAATACGATTATTATTTTTTATAAATTTTAATTCAAACAATTAAAGTTAAAATTATTTTACAAATTATTGATTCAAATTTTCGCTTTAATTAATGAAATAGACGTTTGGTTTCTTTTGTCAGACTAAATGTCTTTAAGTTGACTAAAAACACGTTCAACAAATTCATTTTTTATAGGAATAGCCAAAATATCCTCAATTATAAAGAATATATTCGGATATTTTTCCCTTTTGAAGACAATAACATATTTTGAAATAACATTCCTATTTCTTTCTTCGAATAAAGGTGATTTATAAGTTTCATTATGGGAATGAATTTCGTCTAAAAGTGTATTTTTGTCGACATTGATTTCAATTATTTTATAAACTTCAACCAATTTTTCATAAATTAGTTCTGAATCGGGATTCAAATGTTGAACCTTTTTGAAAACAATTTTCAAAATCAAAATTTTTCTCCAAATAAATTATTGCTCTGTTATAAACGTTCTTGGTATTTTGCAAAAACTCTTTTCGTGTCTTCAGGAAAATTTTTAAGAAATTCATTCATTTCAGCGCCATTAAATTATGACTAAATCTATTGTTTAATTGGGTCTTCAGTTTAAAATTTATATTATATAAATTGATTGCATTAGTAGTAGTTTTCTCAAAATATTTAATTGCGTTATAAAATAATGCTATAAATAGGGATACAAATTGCAGATATAACTCAAATTAATTAATTCCTTTAAAATCTTGAGACCAAATAAAATCATATTTTAAAATTAAATTAGTCCAATTTTGTTTGATTATTTGATCTAGCCTTATTTAGATTACGACCCTAAAAGTATAAAGAAAAATTTACATTCATTGCAAGGTTGCGCAAGCTTACTATATCTAAATAAACTATATAAATATTCAAAAGTTTGTAGAACAAATTTAAGGTAATAAATATTAAAATGTTATAAATATTGATTTCCTTTTATCCCATTTATTTGGTTTTCATTAAATTGTTTATACAAAAATTACCGAACTTTCGGTTAAACCTTAGAGAAAGATAAACAATTTACAAGAAAATTTTGTTAACGCAGAGATGAATACACTGAATATTGACGTTTACCTAATCGAGATTTTACTGTAAGAGACCAACAAAAGTAATCTCTTCATAAAAACAAAATTAATGCCTTAAAATGAGCCAAAATATTTGAATATTAACTGCAATAAAAAACAAGGAATCGAATGAAAAATTATTTATTTGTTTCTTATATAACATAACATTTAACATCAATTAATTTATCGTTTGGCAGACTGTGGGATAAAATTAATTAAAATTTTATTTCAAAGTTATATTAAGCGATGCAATGCGGCCGAAAAAAGGAGTATTAAGCAGAGATCATTTTATGTCCTTTTCATATAGAACTCCATTTGAATGCACTTCAAAACAAATAATTTTCTATAGCCACCAAAGCTTTAAGTAAAAGGAATTCCCTTGAAATTCAATATACAGGGTAAGGCGCAAAGCGATGCACAATATTGTAAGGTAAGGGAACTACTTAAATTTTGCTCTCACGATTGTAGTGGCTAAATGATAAATAATCAATGCTGTAATACTGCTTAAAAATGTTCAACTCATTGAAGAAAACAAAATAGTAATTGACCAAATTTCTGTCCGACAACTAATTCGAGGGATTTTGGCCTTGGGAGCAAAAAAGTTTAGTTCCCTTATCCTACAATATTGTGCACCGACTTTCCGCCTGACACAGTATAATTAGTTAAAGTTTGAGAAATTTTGAATTTTAATATTTTGAAATTATTTACAATATTTGTTAGTCAAGAGAAACGATATTATAATCTATTGTTTGTAAATAATATCTGAAACCTTTTATAAAAATTAATTCCAAAACTTTTGGCATAAAAAGATCTTATTTGAAAACCCTGTTTAAAAATCAATTACCAATTTAAATCAACTAATTAGAATAAAACAAATGTAAGGGTCATCAGGATATATTTGAACAGTGATTGATTCAAAAAGGACTTAAGGCAAAATAAAGGAACACGAAACACAGAATTAATAGTAGAAAAATAAAACGAATGGATTAAAGAAAAGGAATATAAAGCACTAATATAATTAGCTTGTACATTTAAAAATAATAAATTAACCTAGAGCAATTTACGTTTAAACGAATTTCATAGGAAATTAGATATAAAAAAGAGATTAATTTGACTTTTATTGGAATTTTTCATTTTTAAAATTTCTCTTATTTAGTAAAAATGTTGTGACTCTTATATTCTCACTGTTTGATATGTGTTATATATTTTACTAATAAAACTATTTTCATGGAATTTAATTTGACATTTGATAAGATTAAATTGGCCTAGATCGTTTATTTGTCAACTCTGGGAATAAAATATAATCCGAGAGAGAGAGAGAGAGAGAGAGAGAGAGAGAGAGAGAGAGAAATCGCAAACAATATCAGAAGACAGAATAAGTAAGTATCAAGCACAAATAAAACTGAAGAACACACTTGTCATAAGTGCAAGAATTAAAAAAAGAGGTTAAGTTTATTTTGCTCTTTAGAATAGTGTATTT
>JAQFZM010003792.1:0-10497 GCA_034695785.1 Galumna obvia
CTTTCCCCGTTATAAACAGAAGAGTTTGTCTCAAGAGAAGGATATCTAAGCCAAAACAAACTCCTCCTTTTATCAAAAAGACGAAATTTTTCAGATACTATCAAAAGGTTTGTTCCCCAGAAAAGGAGATATGAGCCTACTCACACATACACACACCTTATCGCTTCTATCAAAAAGACGAATTTTTTCCGTTTCTATCAAAAAGTTTGGCCAAAAAAAAGGATAAATCAACCTACCACTCCCTTTCGTTTCTTTTAAGAAACAAAATTACCCCGTTACTAACAAAAGGGTTGTCCCTCAGAGAAGGATTTAAGAGCCTTAACACACTCTTTCGCTTCTATCCAAAAGATGAAATTTTCCGATAATATCAAAAAGGTTGTTCAAAAGAGAAGGTTGTTTCTGACTACCACGCCCTACCGTTTCGTTAAATAAAACGAAATTTCCCCGTTACTAACAAAAGGGTTGGTCACTAGAGAAGGATATCACAGCCTACAGACACTCCTCCGTTTCTATCAAAAAGACGACATTTCCACGTTACTATCAAAAGTTAAAGCTCCAGGCAGGGCGTAGTCTACCATTCCCTTCTGTTTCTATCAAAAAGACAAAATTTTACTGTTATAAACACAAGGGTGGATCTCCAGAGTAGGATAGCACAGGCTATACTCTCATCCATTTATATGAAATTTCCCCTTTACTATCAAAAGGATGAGTCAAAAATGAAGGTTTTAACAGCCTATCATTCCCTTTGGTTTCTATATAATAGATGAAATTTCCTTGTTATTAACAAAATGTATTGCCAAAAGACAAAGATATAGCTTACACACTCTTCCGTTTCTATCAAAAAGACGAAATTTTCTTGATACTAACAATAGGTTTAGTCAGCATGTAAAGATATCACAGCCTACACACACTCCTCCATTTCTATCAAAATGGCGAAATTTTCTTGATATTAACAAAAGGGTTTGTCCCCAGAGAAGGATAAAACAGCCTACACACCCCTCCGGTTATATCAAAAGATGATAATAACCCGGTACTATAAAAAGAGTAAAGTTCCAGGGAGTGAACAGCTTAATTATTCTTTGTTTCTATCAAGATGGCGAAATTTTCCCGTTACAAAAAAACGTGGATTTCTAGTGAAGGATAGCTCAGCCAACACACTATTCCATTTCTATGAAAAAGACGAAATCTTCCCGTTAATAACAAAAAGGTCGGCCTTTAGAATGCGCGGATGAGCCTGAATAATGGGTGTGTGGGCCTGTAGAGTGGATGGTTGGGCCTGTTAAATTGGTGGGTCGGCCTTTAGAATGGGTGGATGAGCCTGTATAATGGGTGGGTGAGACTGTAGAGTGAATGGTTGGGCCTGTTAAATGGGTGGGTCGGCCTTTAGAATGGGTGGATGAGCCTGTATAATGGGTAGGTGGGCCTGTAGAGTAGATGGTTGATCCTGTTTAATAAGTATCTCGGCCTTTAGAATGGGTGTGTAAGATCATATAATGAGTGAGTGGGCCTGTAGAGTGGTTACATGGAGTGAAATAATTTTATTCGCTGCATTCCACTAGCGGGAGGGGTGGGTGGGTGGATGGGTGCGAAACGATTACATATACTACACTTAATATGTAAAAGTAGTGAAAAACTAGAAATATGGAACTCTCATATATTTTTTACAAAATCATTCTAGCCTTATTAATCTAGAAATTATTCAAAATTCCGAGGCGTACGTTTTTTTTGACTGCCCAGATAAATTCTAAAATATGTTGTTTAATGGTTATAATTAATTAAAACTCGATTAAATCTATTAATCTTACAGAGTATAATTTTATAATTATTATTATTAATATAATTAATTAAAACTATTATATGACTCCGTATTGAAATATCTTGCTCAGTTGAACACATACCTTGCTCGTATCCATTTTAACTTACTCATTTTACTTATAGATTCATAAATTGAAATTATTGTTATTAAGAAGTCAAATTAAATAGAAAGCATCTTTAAAGTAAATTTTTTGACAGCAAAAAGTTATCGATTACAAGTGATTATGTTATTAAGAATATATGGAATGTACTCCAAGAATCAGTGTTTATAACCCCAAAACCTACAACCCCTGAAGAAATAATTCAAAGAGTTTGGAAAAAATGGAATTCTTTATAGCCTAAATATTTGACTAAACTAGTCCAATTCTTTCCGAAGAGAATTGAATAAACTATAAATATTGAGGGAGGACACACTAAATACTAGACTAATATTTGTAATAAACAAATGAATTAAATAGTCAACTGATATTCAATAAAAATGATTTAGGCAAGATAATCTTTTTTCATTGTATAAATCGATTGTAAACTCTGTAGATATGTGGTTAAAAAACAAATAATGAGCAGTTAAACTATTTTTAGTAAATTAATAATTCATTGTCATTAAAACAATTCAAAAGTTTAAAAAATTCAAATATTTCGTGTATTTTATAAAGTAATAAATAAGGTAAATCTTTCACTCTTTGATATATTTTCGGTTTTGCTTGATAGAAGTGATGAACGTTGTATAAATACATTATTGAAAATCATTGGTTATAAATTATTATCTTTAATATATAATAGGGGTATGACCATGATTTATCATATAGAAAGGTGAAACAATTAATATTTATATGATTATTAAAGTGCTTTTTAAAGGAACTAGATTAAATGTATTCAGGAATTTGGTCTTAAAGAATAAGAATAATTAAACTGAAATTTAATATGCAGATTTTATTCAAATATTTGAGAAAGCAACATTTTTTTCAGTTGAAAAACATTAAATGTATCATTATTATTAACAAATTCCCAAATATTGTTCAGGATTAGTAGAATTGGCATCAATCATTCCCTCAATAATACATTTATTATTTTTAACCATATAGTCATCCCATTGTAGTTTAGGAATATGTGTCAAATGTGCCAAACATTTACCACTTTTCACTCCATTTGGAATTCTTTTATATCCAACGAGATTTCCGCCCATATATTTGGGAAGACCTTTTAAATCTATGCCATACTCATTGAGTTTATCTGTTGAAGTCAATTTCACATTGCTATCTAACACATTTTTCAAGTGTGTCTTGATCATTTGAAACGGAATTTTTGTTATATAGTTAAAACCTGTTATAAAATACTCATTCTTGTTTATTGTGGTAGGTCGAAAAAGTATGTATACTTTTAGTAAATCAAAAACAAATGCTTCAGGAAAGATTAAAATTAGTAAATATGAAAATAAAATCACCATTTAAAAATCTTAGGGTACTCACATATAGGGATGTTCTTAACTGTAATTCCGTCCAAAGATAGGATTAAGGTCTCAGAATTGGGTGTAATATTAAGCCAAACTTCTCTAAAGACTAAATACATGATAAACCTTTTGAACAAATCATTCATTTCTTTGCTAATATCTGAGGGAACAATAAAACAGCGACTAATGACAGCCTTGTATTTGGCAATATCCTTGGTTGTGCTCGGGTCATATAGTATTCCAGTTGCGTAGAATTCAGAGGGAAAGTATTCGAGTGACAAATCGTGTAACTTTTCCATTTGGATGAAATTAAATGAATTGGTTATTTTCAAAGCAGTCATCGTTGCGTTCTCTATTATAAGTAGATAAAACAATATTATGTCGAACCTTGAGCTTTATTTAGATTGATTAATTTATTAAAATAATCAAATAACAATTATAATTTTTGATTGCTTAAAAAATTAAACCGTATATGCAATTAAATATAAATTCGATTTACTGGAAAAATACTGTATAATATTATAATAAAATTAAGTTTATTAGACGATTTTATAACAAATATTATAGGTGTTTACTTTTACTGCATAGTGGGTAAAATATACTAATTGAATGAATCAACCAATTTAATAAATTAATAAATTTAAAGTACATATTGCTATTGAAATACCCACTAAATAGTACAGGAAAAGTGAATGTCTGATCATAATTATAAATATTTTTTTTACTTATATTATTAGAGGAATAAGTAGAAACAAATTTTAAAGTTGAATTAGATCAAATAAAATTTTAATTAAAACATGTTATCACAAGAATATTTTTATAGATATTCGATATATTAAAATATAGCAGCGTTGCCGGAGTAGCGCAAAGGGGGTTAAATATTTTATTATAATTATTGCATTAGTTGACCATGTTTATTCATTGAACATATGAATCGCTTTAATGTATTTGCACATATCACATACATTACGCACTAAATGTATTAAAATTCTGCACTACTCCGGCATCACTGAAATAAAGTAATCTTTGTTAAATATATAATTAAATTATTATCGTTTTTTTTCTTTTCGTTTATTTTTTGATAATTAGATTATTATCACAAAAATTATGAAAGTCGACTCATATTTTTCACTACATTTATGGAGTATAATGTGGTATATATAATCATCTTGCACCCACCAACCAACAAACCCACCCCTCAGCTAGTGAGTTGCAGCGAATAAAATTTTTTACCTCATTATACCCACTCTTAGAGGCCCACCCAACCATCATACAGGCCCTCCCAACCATTATACAGGTTCAACCAACCACTCTACAGGCCTACCTAGCCATTCTGCAGGCCCAATCACCCATTCTACAGGCCTATCCACCCAACTTACAGGTTCACTCACCCATTCTATAGGCTCATCCACCAATTCTAAAGGCCCATCCACTCATTCTACAGGCTAAACCATTCACCTTACAGGTCTACTCACCCATTCTACAGGCCCACCCACACACTCTACAATTTTACTCATATATTTCACATGTCCACCAACTCATTCTGCAGGCCCACCCACCCACTCTACTAGCTAACCCACTCATTCTATATTATACTTTGGTATCTACCCTTTTGATGGTAATGGGAAAATTTCGTCTTTTTTATAGAAACGGAGGAGTGAAGGCTGTGCTATACTTCTCAGGAATTCCACCTTTTTGTTAGTAACGGAAAAATTGTATCGCCTTTTTGATATAAACAACGGATTGGTTGGCTGTGCTATCCCTGGAGCTTTACCATTTTGATTGCAACGGGGAAATGTCTTATTTTAATAGAAAAGAATGGGAGTGTAAGATGTTCAATCCTTCTCTGGAAACCAAACCTTTTGATAGTAAAAAAGAAATTTCGCCTTTTTCATAGTAATGAATAAGAGTGTCGATTATGCTATCCTACTCTGGAGATCCAACTATTTGTTTGTAACAGGAAAATTTCGCCTTATTGATAGAAACAGAAAGGAATGATAGGCTGTGCTCTCCCTGGAGTTTTACTCTTTTGATATTAATAGTGAAATTTCGTCTTTTTGTTATAACCGTAGAAGAGCGTATTCTGTTCTATCTTTCTCTGGAAACCAAGCTTTGTGATATGTAAGGGGAGATTTCGTCTTTTTCATAGAAATAGATGAGAGTGTAGGCTGTGCTATACTTCTCTGGAGATCCACCGTTTTGTTTGTAACGTGAAAATATCGTCTTTTTGTTAATAACGGAGGATAGTGTTAGCTGAACTATCTATCCCTCAAAATTTAATAACATTTCGATATAAAAGGGGATTTTTTTATCATTTCCATAGTAATTAATGAAAGTGCAGGCTGTGCTATATTTCTCTGGAGATCCACCGTTTTGTTTGTAACTGGAAAATGGTGTCTTTTTGATAGAAACGGAGGATAGTGTTTGCTCATTTAACCCATTTGTTTGTAACCGGGAAATTTCGCCTATTTGAAAGAAATGGTAGGTAGTGTTAGGCTCTGATATCCTTCTCTTTTTATCTACCCTTTTTTTAATAACGGGGAAATGTTGTCCTTTTCATAGAAACGGGGGAAAGTATTAATCTGTGATATCCTTCTCTGTTTGCCAACCATTTTCTTAGTAAAGGGGAAATTTTGTCCTTTTGAAAGAGATAGAATTGATTGATAACCTTTTTTGTTTACAAATTCTTTTGTTAGTAACGAGGAAATTTCTTTTTTTTGATAAAAATATATATTTTATTTGTCTTTTCTATAGTAACGTATCGCAGACATACGCTTTGCGTACGAAGAGGATCCATCTTTTATTTGTATAAAACAAAATTTTTTTGGAGATTAATAGTTAATTCATTAATATTTTGAATAGATAAGTTAGTAAAAGTTAGGTTATGTTCTTTATGGAGATATAACCTTTTTTTCATTTTAATAATAACAAAGATGACAAATAAAATGTTCTCTCTCTCTCTCTCTCTCTCTCTCTCTCTCTCTCTCTCTCGAGATACACCCTTTAGTTTGTAACGATAAGTTAAATATTTTTATAAATGACAATAAATTATTTTATAATCCGTTTGATATTAATGAAGCAAAAAGCAATGTGCACTCTATATAGTGATCACTATTTTTATAGAGACAACTCTGATTTTGTAATTAATAAAGTTAAACTTAATATGTTAATTTAAAGTACAATGTTTATTAGCGAATACAATCTGAGTTTGAGTCAATAATTTAAAATTTAATTTTGGTGAAGGTTAATTTTAAAACTTTGACCATTACTATGTGTGTTGTAATGACCAGATAAATCGATTTAAATCAAACTAGATTTTAGTCACTTACATAAAAAATTACAAAGGGCTATAAACATAAAAATTCTTTTTGAATGCTTAATTATATTTTTAACTAGACTAAATTAACTTGATATTATATTATATTGATAGATGCTTGCAAATGTAGTGATTATAGGCTTTGCCTCAACCTTGTTAAAAATTATGCCATTAGAAAAAAATAGAAATATTCAAATAATGAATTTTTTATTTAAAATTAAGAATAAATATAAAAATATGCCAAAATAATGGGTAAATAGATTGACTTATAAATTAATCAAATTTTCGGTGTCATTGGTTTGTATTAAATTAAACAAGGTAAAATATGAAAATTTAGCTTTCACGTAAAACCACAACAATATTGGGAATAAACTTATTGTATTTTGCGGGGACTTTCGACAATTTACTAATTGTCTTCTACAGCGTAGAACTTAAATGAGATCTTTGCATTCGAGGCTATGCAAAGAGTGCAGAGTAGAGATCAATTGGTGATTCAGTGGTTTAAAATTTCAAGTTTAAAGTCTAAGTGTTAATTATTTTGATCGTTTTCTGAATTGTTTGTAACAATAAATTCTCTTTGCAAAATTATTCTTGTTTCTTTGGGTGAGGGCTATATCGCAAAGACCTCATTTGAGTTCTATGCGTTGAAGAAGACAATTAGTAAACTATCGAAAGTCTATGCAAAATACCATAAGTTTATTGTCAATATTGTTGTGATATTACGTGAAAGATTGACTTTTGTTGAATAATGAGAACAGGCAAAGAAATGCCACATAAATATCAATACATTAATAATATCTGATAAAAAGATTTTCAATTATTCTTGTACGCTATACAAATATTGTAAACTATTTAATTCCTTAGTAGCAAACACGTTTCCTCGAAAGTAACGGATTTAAATGATCCTGGTCTCTATAAAAAGCTGAGTATACATAGAATAGTTTGGTGAGATCATTTTGGGCTAATGGCCATCTGTTTTCACGAATTTGGCCATAACAAATCAGTGTAGAGCTTTAATTTAAGATAAAATTTGCACTAATTTGTCATTATAAAAGGAAATTGAATATTTTGAACTTTGATTCCTATTTTTTGAATGAAAATTAATATTAAAAGTCAAGTTTAATAAACAATTTTATCATGTTTATACTTTGCTTTTATAATTGACAAATTAGTGCAAAATTTGTTTACCAATAAAGCTTTTTACACCAATTTGTCCAGTCCAAATTCATGGGAACAGATTTCCATTGGCCGAAAATGATTTCATCAAACTATTCTATGCAAACTCAACTTACCAAAGAGACCAAGGTCATTTAAATCCGTTACTTTCGAGGAAACGGGGTTACTTCTGAGTATTAATAATCCTTATGAACTAGTTCTGGGGTATGTCACTGGAGAATTTACAGCTTAAATAATGTTCGCTTAAATCGAGAATTAAATGTAATTATTTGAAAATATATAAAAATAAATTTATTTTGTATAACAGATGTTATAATATTTAAATTACTTTTAAATTAAAAGTTTTAATTTAAACTAAAAATTATTGAAAGGTAAATTTCAATGTATGATAATGCTATTAAAAATTATCGATTAATTAATAAAAAACATATTTAAAAATATTCTAAAGATAAATGGAATCTATAATTGTATCGGTATGTAATTGATCATGGCATTTACACTCAATATCTATTATAAAATCTAAATATTACTCTTATTTTCGAATATTAGTCAATATCGAGGGCACGAAAGGCTTTCTCTGAGAATATATCCAAAGGTCTTGAGTTTCGTATATCCCAACTAAAAGCATTACTACAACTACTCGAAGAAAATAAAGACATTTTGATTAATTGTCTTAAAGAAGACTTAAAAAAGGTTTGTAAACATTTTAATTATTAAGCATTGTTTAAAAAAATTAAAATCTTGTTCAACTCTTATAGTATGTTCGGCAAAGGCATGCCTTTCAAAGTCTGAGCATAAACACTAAGACTTAGGGTCGTATTCACAAATGAAACTCAAACTTAAGTTTGAGTCTTAGCTTCAGTGCAATGCTTAAATGTAGTAAAAAACCGACATTACAGGGATAAATCTGATAGAGTTGAGACTCAAACCTGTAAGTTGGCTTTCCCTTTACTCCTCAAACTAGTTTTGAGTTGGAACTCATACTTAAGTTCCTTTTGTGAATACGACCGTTAGACTCGACTTTCCAAACTTACAGTGACTTTCAAATTCAAGTCAAATCTAAAACCAGACTTTGTCAAAACTAGACTTTGTTAAACTAGACTTATCAAAGTCTTTGGTTTGTAATGCATAGGAGTAGAAAACATTTAAAAACTAGATGGCGCTATTTGTTACCTCTTAATTCAAGCTTTTTGAAGAACGCTCAGAGTTTTAGACTTAGGACCGAAAGTGAATTCACTTTTGACTTATTTTTCACTTCACTTCTATTCACTTAATTGGAAGTTAGGTGAAAATGACTTAAAGTTTTTATACACGTGAAGTGAAGTGAATTCACTTCAGCATTTAATTTTCACTTTTTTCACTTTTTAAATATTCAAAACAGTAAATATCTAGAATAAATTACTAAATATTTTTAATTTAGTGTCATTGGCCTTATATTTATTAATATTAGATATAATCTTAGTCCTAATAATGTTAATCATTTATTTTTAAATATTTATTTTTGGTTTAATTGTTAAAATAAGTAATTTTGAAAAAAAGTATATCCTTTAAGTGAAAAAAGTGAATCACTTTTAATAATTGTTAAGTAAAATTGAAGTGAAGTGAATGAGATTTTTATTTACGGTAAGTGAAGTGAATTCACTTTTAGAGGTATTTCGGTCCCTATGTCAGACCAGTAGGCCTTACATTTGTCGGGAATAGTGTTCACACCAACCACTTCTGTATCTAAAACTATGTTCTCATCTCTATTCCCATAAACAATGTTCTGAACGCCTTTAATAAGACATACACTCCATCCACACCTGTATTTGTATCGATAATATCTGTTAAGTTTCTTCTGGTCATTGAATACTTTTATTGATCGCACCCTAACATCAATTGGAAATCTTTCTTATCGATGGCATAGATTTTGTTGCAGACAATGAATCGACACATCCTCTGATCGCTAACTTTGACATCAATTCTAATTGTTTTATAATAACTTTATTTTCACTCATTTTTAATAAATTTAATTATTTAAAGACTTTTAACTCAAAAAATATTGAATGAAATCTAAGACAACAAATGAAACATTAATTTAATTAAAATTTTAAAATTAAGGCATTTTATAACTAACAAAATGAATGATAACAATAAACACTTGCTAACAAATGTTCTTGTTCAAAACCATTTAATTAAAATGATTTAATAAATTATTAGTTAATAACAAAAATTATTTAATGAAATATTATATGAATTAAAAAACATTGTTTTGTTATTTTAGGAAAAGTAAATAGCAATAGTTGTCTACTATTGTTTATTGAATTGATATGAGCAAGGTGGTTCAAAATATTGGTTATTAATGAGTTTATTTTGATCAATTTTCTATTTAGAAATTATCTTGTCTGTTTTATTAAATGATTTGATTAATAAGATTTATATTTTAAGACTATTTTGAGTCAAATAAAACACTTATTTTTATTAATAATAATTAATAGAAAAATACAACAAAAATGAGAAAAACATAATTGAATTTAAAAGTAATATCTATTACTTGAAATCATAACTACGACTCAAAAGACATTAAATATTATATAAGCATTGATTTAATTATTAATAATTAATAATACAAATTATAATTAAATTAAAAATTGTTGACAATTATTATCAAATGTCGAGGAATTCGTTATATAATCACTTAATTGAAATAAGCAAGATAGGTTTAAATATTGATAAATGAGCAAAGAATTAGTTGTTTTAATGA
>JAQFZM010003793.1:0-10495 GCA_034695785.1 Galumna obvia
AGAAATTTATCTTTAAAATGTATTTAAAATCTATTTTTGTTGTTTACTTAAATAGTTTTATAGTAAATTATATTAAATAATAAAAGGGATGGTTTAAGGGGGGGGGGGTATTTTTCCGAGTTTTGCCTCCAATGGGAGGTATTCCGGAATACCCCCTATTTGCCATCCCTGATAATAAATAGCCTTAAATTGTATTTCAAATGATAACAAACTAATGATTAATATTTTTGATATTAATTTTAGGCAAAATATACGCACTTTTGGGTTCGAGTGGGTGTGGAAAAACAACTTTACTTCGAATACTTTTAGGCAGATTAAAACCTAAAAAGGGAAAAATAAGTGTTTTTGGTGAACAACCAGGAGCAAAAACTTCGCACATCCCTGGACCAGGTGTTGGATATATGCCTCAAGAATTAGCTTTATTTCCTGAGTTTACGATAGAAGAAACTTTGGTTTATTTCGGGTCATTATATCACATGGACTCTGACCTCATTCAGGATAGGATTGATTTTCTCATAAAATTATTAAATCTTCCGACAAAAGATCGCAAAATATGTCAATTAAGTGGAGGTCAACAGAGAAGAGCCTCAATAGCAGTGGCTTTATTTCACGCACCACCACTTCTTATTTTAGATGAACCAACAGTTAGTATCAAATGTTTGCTTATATTTGCTAGATTCTCTTTCCTACTACTTACTCAATTACTCTCTCAATATCTACAATAATTAGCTAAAATCACCAAGAAAATTAGTAATGAGCAGGATATTTTTATAAATACTGAGTTTACAAATATTGGAAACTAATTTAATTATTGTTTTTCATTAACTTATTTATATTTATAGGTAGGGGTCGACCCTTTACTTCGATGCAGAATTTGGGAATATTTAGAGAGTCTTTGTGTCAATGAAAGTATGACTGTTTTAATAACAACACATTATGTGGAAGAGTCGAGAGCAGCACAAACTATTGGTTTCCTCAGATTTGGCCGAATTCTGGCCCAAACGAGTCCTACAAAACTTTTGAATCGCTATAATTGCGTTACACTCGAAGACGTATTCCTTAAGTTATGCGAAGAAGATTGCGATGATCTTAAGGTCCGTAATGTGTCGAGTGATGTCATATCTGTAAGACTGGCAAATCCAGCGCATCGCAAGACATCCATTTTTCCTGTCGACCAAATCAGTCCATTTCTCGACCCCGAGTTAGCGGCAAAAATATGGGTCGAACCCAAGTATAAGCAAAAACCCATTGATTTCTTCCGTCTGAAGGCATTGTTTCATAAAAACTACTTACAATTGAAGGGCAATCCGGCGCTCGTTTTCTTTTTCCTTATATTACCTGTTATTCAAATTACATTATTCTGTGCATCAGTTGCTAAAACTCCGGATCATTTATCAGTTTCCGTTCACAGTCCTGATGTGAGCGGCAATTTATCGGACGCTTTCCTGGGTACTTTAAATCGGAAAATGATTAAAACAACGTTTTATGACAGCCGTGAGTCAGCTATTAATCAAGTTATAAAAGGGAAAGCATGGTAATTTTCTATTTCATATATATATATATATATTTAAATACATTTAAATGCAGTCATTTAATAGTTGAGAAAAACATGAATTTGATTAACAAATATATATATTATTAAAGTAAAATAATTTCTTAATCCCTGACATCAATATAATGCTTAAACATTAAATAATAATTTAGTAAACCATTACTTATGTTAACTAATGCCTTGAATTAATAATTTTATTGATATACACTAACTATTTTAAAAAAGGGGTAATATTTGAGTTTAGCCAAAACTTTTCAAAACAATTTGTTGAAAAAATCGAACCGAACAGTGAATTTAGTGCTCGATTTGTGTCTTTAAATTTCATATATTTTTAATAAAACTTTAATTAAATGAATGAATTGTTTTATATAAAAATATAGATTTAAATTATTTTAAGTTATATATTAGTTAAAAAATTGATCAAGCCACTTTACTCAATTGATAATTAATTTATTTGACCTAGGTATGCAATATCGATGGCAGATAATTTTTCGGATGCGTTTTACATTCGAGCCACTGACCCGACTGATTTAACTGAAGACGAAATTGAAGAGAGCAAGATCAAATTATATTCAGATCATTCAGATAACTTCATACAACAATTCATTTATCAGTCTTTAATGGAATCCTATCAAACATTTTTGGAGAAATTCATTGCATCGATTGGCTTAAATCCGGCGACGGTTTCCCTTCCAATTACTGTTAAAGAAACAGTTTATGGTCGGGTCGGATACGCACTCATTGATTCAATAGCACCAGGATCATTAGTTGCAATTATATATACAACTCCTTTACTTTTAGCCTCATTTCTAATAGTGTTGGAACGAAAGGGGGGTCTTCTCGAACGTAATTTTGTGTCCGGAGTTCGCAGTTTTGAAATTCTTATATCTCATATGTGTACTTTAATCTTGGCACTGTTAGTCCAGGTCAGTCTTCTAATGTTCGTTACTTTCGTTGTTTTCGAAGTGGAACTCTTGGGTCCCGTGTCGGACCTCTTTTGGCTAATATTTCTTCAGGGAATGATTGGAATAATTCTTGGTCTTTTAGTATCTGTCATATCACCGAACGAAGTGTCGGCACTTGTAATGTATACTATTTTTAATCTAAACACTAAAATTTATTCTCAATTAGTTAATGGCCTTCGGGTTCGTATTCCCGATGTGGATGATATGTGGGGTCTTTTGGCCACTGGATGCAGTGCCAGGTCTACTTAAGACCCTTTTCTATATGGCACCACTTTCTCTACCAATTGAGTCGACCCGATATATAATAGCCAGAGGTTGGAATATTCACTATTTTGAAGTACAAGTGGGATATGTCGTCAGCGGAGTCTATAATATATTCCTTTTCCTCACAACTGCTTTTGTTTTTCATATTAATAATTCTTAATTTATTTAATCACAAATCAATTCAATTGTTTTAATTAATCAATAAATTCGTATTTATGTTTTAAAAACTTATATGAAAAGCAAATCTATATTTTCAATGACTATTATTTTGTGTCAAAATTGCTTTATATATACATTTGTGTACATATTTTAATAAATCAGTTCTAGTATTTAAAAATCAATAAAATTGAAAATTTTATCATTAATTTTAAATCTTTAGAATTATTGAACTTTTTTTTATGAAACCCAAGAGATACAATCAAAGACAAAAGGGCTTACACTCGTTTTTTCTCGATTAATTCTGAACGGATAAGAATAAAAAAAATTCCTTAAAATCCCAACTATGGAACTTTTGTATAATTATTAAAATATAAATAAATTTTTTGTATCTAGTTCACCTTTTCTTAAAATGAGTGATGCCAATTGCTCAGAAATTAGATAAGATATTTCAAATATTTTAATGTAATTTAAGAAATAATCAAAATTGATTTGATACGTGTAAATTTATTTTTCAATATTCTTATCAGTTTGGATAATATAACCTTGTAAAGTTCAAAATTTTCAAAATTCAAATTGATCTTATTCAGTTCCTATTTGGTTAATTTTAATGAAACTTAAAAATATAATGTAAAACAGATTACTTTATTAATATGGCAAGTTTGAGTGAAATAACTCAATTGAATCAAAAATTATTGGCGATAATGTAATTTCCCATAATAAAATAAAAATTAATAAGAATTTTTTTATGAAAACAATAGTTTATAATAGATAATAATCTTTATCGAATCAATTTTGATTATTTCTTAAATTAAATTAAAATATTTGAAATATCTTATCTAATTTCTGAGCAATTGGCATCACTCATTTGAAGAAAAAGTGAACTAGATACAAAAATTTTATATTTTAATAATTATACAAAAATTCCTTAGTTGGGATTTTAAGGAATTTTTTTATTCTTATCCGTTCAGAATTAATCGAGAAAAAACGAGTGTAAGCCCTTTTGTCTTTGATTGTATGTTTTGTTTTGCAGGACTTATAGATATAAATTATCTGAAAGTTTTATAGTTTATCACTTTATATAAAATACTTTTAAATGAATTGTTTCATCAAGATAATGTGTAATTTTGTCAATAACATAGACGATAAGAATATGTTTAAATTACATTAATATGATTTGATGTGAACTTCAAACTTTAATTGACATTTAGTTATCAAACGTGTAATCACTTATAAACATAATCACGACATACATGTCATGTATTTAAGAGATTTTCATACAAATGATTTGTTGACTTTAGTTTAGTTCTCATCGAAACTAAAATGAAGTATTTGTTTTACTTTTCGCTAATTATAGTTAACTTTGTGTCCTTTGGATCCACTGCTACTAAAGGTTTGACAAATTTATATATTTTTTCTTTAATTGTTTTATATAAAATGTTATCTAAATATGGTTTGAAGTCATTTATAATTTGTAAATAATATTTAAAGTAAATTTTGATAAAAACATTTTGACATTATTTAAGTGTTTATAATAAATATTTTTTTAAAGCAATTCGTGATATTTGGGAAATCCATTCCTCTACTTTGCCTTCAGTTCAGGCAAATGCCACAAAACAACTCATAGAAAGAATTCTTCCACAAAAGGCAAATGATTTTGTGGTAATTATAGACACAGAATTGTTAAAACCAGATAACAAGGACAAATTTATAGTGAGAAATAAAATCATTTTTATATTAATATAATTAATATTTATATTGATTAGTTAGAAACTGTTCTTGATAAAATACAAATTAAAGCTACTACTGGTGTCAGTGCAAGCAATGGCTTTAATTATTACCTCAAATATTATCTCAAATGTCATATATCTTGGTCAGGAGATCAGTTGGCTTTTAATTCATCGCTACCAGTAATTAAAACACCGATAAAAGTGGTTATTCAGGATAAGTCAGTTCAATATAATTACTAAATACATGTATTTTAATCGTTTAACTTTTTTTTAAAAAAGACTTCGCTATTATCAGAACGTATGTACAGTCAGTTATTCAATGGTTTGGTGGGACTTCAACAGATGGCAACGAGAAATTGATTGGATGGCAATGAATGGCATTAATTTTCCCCTCGCTTTTAATGGACAGGAATTAGTTTGGAGAAAAGTAAGCAAGGCACAACTTAAATTTATAATTATATTAATTCATTTAAAGGTCTTCGAAAAATTGGGGTTAACTGACAAAGAAATCGATGATTACTTCACAGGACCGGCATTTTTAGCATGGTCAGTCTTTTCAAATTTAATTTCCTTTTATTGCTCTTTTTAATGTTAGGAACCGAATGGGAAATATTCAGAGATGGTCAGGCCCTCTCACAGAAAATTGGCACAAATATCAGGCTCTCCTTCAGACTAATATTCTTAAAGGAATGCGTTCTTTAGGAATGATTCCTGTGTTACCGGCATTTGGTGGACACGTTCCCGCAAATATTACCCGAGTATTGCCTAAGGCTCATGTCTCAAAACTTAGTGATTGGTGTGATTTTCATAACGATTCAAAGTATAACTCTTTCCATAATTTAGAAATAATCGAACATTTCTTTAAAGAACATTATTTTTAGAACCAAATGATCCAAATTTCATAAAAATTGGTTCCGCTTTCGTTGATGAGGTATTTCTTATATAAACTTTATCTACAATTTTGAAACCAATTCATTATATTCTATGAAATACAGTGTAACCTTTTTATAACGAACTTCGATATAACGAATACCTCGTTATAACGAGGGTAGTTTTAGGAACGGGGGACCAAATAGACATTTACTATAGAAATTGTACTCTTTATAACGAATCCCATTATAAAGAAATACTTCGATATAACCAAAGATATTCGTTAAACGTGTTATACAAACAGTACTTTCTTATAACTAATTAATATTTTTTCGTATATTAAGAATTTTTAAAACTATTCATTATTTCATAAAAATAAATACAATATAAGCCAAACATTTATGTTTTGCTCATTTTGATTAAAAGTAATTAATAAATGAGAGTCTGATAAATATTCTTTAAAAAACTATTCTTTTGAAAAGTTAAAAACTATCAAAATGTAAAAAAATGGTTAAGAATAGGACAAAATTATGAAAAATATGGATTTAAAGCAAAGTCTTTTATAATTGATTTTATTATTAACGATAAAGATTTATTGTTTGATAATAACTAACATTTTTTAAGTTATACTTCTTATAATGAATCCTCGCTATAACGAATAAAATTTTAGTCCCGACCCTTTCGTTATAATGAAGTTGCACTGTAATTGTTTTATTAGTTTTTAATTCAGAACTTTATTTACTGAATAACTGTTTTAAAGTTAGATATTTTAAGTTGAATTTGACTTAGAATCTAAGGTCTAGAATCTAGATCATTATTTCTAAATCAAAATAAATTGATCTAGCTTCTATGAGAGAATTTATAGCACAAAATTAATTAATGATGGTTTTATCTTCAATTGTTTTTTATATATAAACAAATTTAGTATAGCTCTCAATACGGAACCGACCATTTCTATAACACAGATTTATTCAACGAAATGACTCCGCGATCGAAGTTAGTTATAATGAAATATAGAATAAAATAATTTTATTTTAAAAATATTGAAAAACGCTTTAGTGATACCAAATATTTGACTGAATGTGGAAAAGCTGTTTATCAGTCTCTCATCAAATCTGATCCAAAATCTATTTGGTTAGTATTTATTAATTACTATTAATAACAATAATCTTTAAATATTGTTCAGGGTGATGCAAGGCTGGCTCTTTCATAATGACCCTGCTTATTGGCATAAAGAACAAGCAAAAGCACTATTAACTTCTGTTCCACAGGTTTCTAATGAATAATTGCATAAATACTAATATAAATTTATCTCTACAACTGTCTACAAATTTAACTCTTTATAACAAACTTATTTAATCAATTATGACTAAGAGCATCTATAGTAAGCACACAAAATGAGTAATAATTCTTTATTTTTCCTGATAGTCCCAATTCCGGCGGGAATCCTGTAAATGGCACTCCCATAACGTCACGAGAGGGAATGAGAAGAGTTTAAACTCCTTGGGAGAGAGAGAGAGAGAGAGAGAGAGAGAGAGAGAGAGAGAGAGAGAGAGAGAGAGAGAGAGAGAGTAGAAGTTCCGTTTAACTTAACGGGAGTGTCGGGATTCTCGTAAATATTTGTCAACAAATATATAACAATCAGTGATTAGAAAATGTCATTTTCTAGAATCTAGATTTATATTTATTAATAATATATACTTATCTAAAGGCATAAAATTATATAAAATAATAGAAAATTCATAACATATTAATAATTTTAAAATTAGGGAAAACTTTTGATTCTGGATTTGATGTCTGAGTTGTTTCCACAATTCCCTGTATTAGATGGTTATTATGGTCAGCCATTTATTTGGTGTATGCTTCAAAACTTTGGTGGTGCTCTTGGAATGTATGGGCCTTTCAATCATTTAAATTCTGTTAGTTTTTGTATTTTAAAATTACTTCAAAAGTTATTAAAAATTGACTAAAAATTGAATACAATTTAGGACGTATTTAAAGCGAGAAAGGATTACGAGAATATGGTTGGCATTGGTTTAACACCAGAAGGAATACAACAAAATGATATTATTTATGATTTTATGACTGAAACCATTTGGTACTCGTCTTCTGTTGATCTCAACAAATGGGTCACAGATTATGCCCACAGAAGATACGGATTTATTAATGAAGACCTAACTCAAGGCTGGAGACTTTTACAGGTTATGATCTCTACTTTTTTTGTTCAATTGTATCTCATTTGTATATTTGATGTGATAATAGAATAGCGTATATATGGATCCAATAAAAGTGTCAAATCACGGACGTTATGTCATTAATCACAGACCAACACTTCACGGAGAGTCTGCGCTTTGGTATAATCCAAATGATGTTTATAAAGCTCTCAATTATTTTGTGAACACATCTTCTGCTTCAGAGCTAAAGAATGTGACCACTTTTCAGTAATTATTTAATTCATTCAAAATAACAATTCTTAACGCCTTTTCTAATCTTTAAGATATGACTTAATAGACATAACTCGTCAATACTTGCAGTTGACTTTTGATGTTATTTATCAAAAAGCTGTCGACTCTTATCATAGCAAAAATGAAACAGACTTTGATATTAATTGTAAACTATTGCTTACAATTCTCGATGATATGAATGATATTCTCTCTTCAAATCAACATTTTCTTCTAAGTAAATGGATTGATAGCGCCCGGGCATTGGCACAGACACCACAAGTAAATTTATTTTGTCTGTGACTACTGTAGAAAAACCTTATTTATTTGCTATTAAGGAAAAATTATACAACGAGCAACAAGCTAAAAATCAAATAACAGTTTGGGGACCAAATGCTAATGTAATCCTCAATATTTATATTAATTATGTTTTGTCTAATGGTTTACATATAGATACTTGATTATGCAAATAAGCACTGGTCAGGGCTCTTCTCTCATTATTATAAGCCCCGTTGGCAACTCTTCTTTGAAAAGTTACGTCAATCACTTAAAGATAAAAAGCCATTCAATCAAAATGAATTTAATTCAGAAGTTTATGAAAAAGTAGAGCTCAAATTTGTTAAACAATCGCTTAATATTCAAACTGAAGCTAAAGGTATTAATAGATTCAAATAATAAGTTGACTTAATTAATCTTTTATTATATTATTAATCTCTACAAAAAAGGAGACCCAATATCTTTATCAGAGAATATTCATCATAAGTATGGCCACATATTTGAAGCCAACACAAAACCATTTGTCTATACTTTTGGTAATCTAAACGAAAAAGTTTACAAAAATCGACGATTAATAAGATTCTAATATAAAATATTTACTTTTATTATCCCTAATATATAGATATTATATAAGGGATAAAAGATTTACGATTATATAATAAAAGGTTTAAAACTACTTTAAAACAATTCAATAAAAGACTATTTGTGTTAGAAATGCGAACATTTTTCAATATTTGGGACTATCTTTAAATATGTTTTGAAAGTTCAACACTTGTTTTTATAACCTCTGAAACTTATTTTTGTTGGAAATCCTGCTTGTCCTTGCACAGCCTCAAGAGAATAGGAATCTTTATCATATGCAAGGACAAATATATTTTGAGATATCAATGATTTGAAAAAAGATATTAAATGAAATAATTCGCTCATTTCAATGACAAAAAACATTTGAATTTATACAAATAATTACTTTAATTTTTATATACTGTATATAAGATTATAAATTAATTGCAGTAACACTAAGAATATGGGCTCAAAAATTAATTTGTTTTTAACTCAATATTCAGTTCATATTTGCGTCAAAATCATTGGCAAAAGATATAAAAAGTTGTTTTTGACGACAACAACAATAATGAATGTTATAATTGAATCAATTGAGAGATAATATTAAGATATCATCGAATAAGAACGTGATTCCAGATTTTAGAAGTTTACTCTCTCGTAGTCTTTCATTTAAACTTAGTTTCCACTCATTCTTATTCCGTTCACTTTTTATAAGCTTTATTTCTGTTAAATATTCAATTTATTGAAATTAAGTTCTAATTCCTTTATATTGAAATGATTATAAAAATGAGTTCAAATTTAATGCATTTTTTAGTTGTCATTATTTTTATTGAAAAATATTATGAATGTTCTCCCGTTTATTCACCCGTTTATACATTTGAAATGAGTGATGAATATGAAAATAATAACATTGAAGAACAAAATCTTATAATTGGATCTCATCTCAACAATAACTCAAAAGATAACACAAATATTAAAATAAGAGAAGAATCTAAAAAGAAGTCGTGCGGACAGATTCTCATCGATACCCTCCCTATGATATGCCAACACTCGGCAAATGTCTTCAATACTGACATTAATTATGAGTATTCGGGTAAATTCAATTAACTTATATTAAATAAAATATTATAAAATGTTAACTAATTGATCTTATAAATTCAAATAGGGTATTTTATTGAGACATTTTTTCACATTTACTTCTACTAGAAATAGGACTTAATTGTTAGTTAAGTGTATATTTCGAGGAATACATTAAAATAGTTGAGAAAATTCTTGAGAATTATTCGTCAAAATGAGAAAATTTCTTTTATTTCAAGACCTATACTTATTGAAATAGGGGTAAATACTCATTATACACTCAACCTCATATCTAACTGGGACAGTAAAACAAGCTATAATTCCTAAACTCCTTGATGAATTTCAATGAAAATGATCAAGAAAAATATATTCTCGAAGTAATCACAAATAAACAAACAATTAGTGATTGCGTGTCCGGCAGTTTCGGCAATTGCTTATTGCCTTCTTCAGAGACAAACAGAAAGTGTCTCACATTTGGTTCCATACAAAAAGCGAAGACTGGGAGAGAAATGTGATCTCAAGTCATAAATCATTGAGAAAATTAGCACTTTTGCAATATTTGAAGCCTTGCTTTAAAATGAGAAATGTTTATTTCAATACAAT
>JAQFZM010003794.1:0-10491 GCA_034695785.1 Galumna obvia
TAAACTCTGGTTTAGCTTTTGATGAGATTTCGTGGAATCAATTAATCAAAAAAATTAATTCAAAGACTTTTACTCTTATTATTGACGAAAGTATTGATTATTCAGACATTGATTCAGACACTGAAGAAGACATTGAAAGTGATTTAAAAGAATTAAAGAAATTATCTTTTCTTAAAGACTTAAACATTAAAGTAAGTCATGAAGAAAATAATTGGAGTTTTGTTCGTATATATGAGTTACCACTAAATGGTGTCAATAATATTACTTCTATTAGTTGTAGTGTTGAGAGAAATCGTTTAAATCATTTCAAAAGTTTTGCTGAAAATAACAAAACACTTAAATCCCTTTCAATAGACTTTACATTCGATCCAACAGAAGAAGAACTAACCGCTGATGAGTTTCTTCCGGTATTTAATGATATCTCAAAATTCAAGGATTTGATTGAACTCAAGATATATACCCTTCGTAATTTACTTAATAATCCTCTGAACAACACTTCTATTATTAAATCTCTACAACAAATGGCAGTCAATTGCGTTCACTTAAAGAGTATTTACTGTGAATTGGATTTAGAGGACAGAAGTCTAAAGGACTCGATTTCTGTGTTTAAAGATTTTAAGGCTTTGAAACGACTCCACATTTATTGCAGTTCTCATACATCAAAACAACTCTCGTTTTCTTTTGAAGTATTTAATGGTTTCGAGGGATTAACACATTTGACACTTAAGACCTACAGATATAACATTAATATTTCACTGAAAGGAATCGACGTTTTTCTCCCAAAACTCAGAGCTTTGAAAATAAAAGGCTTTTATTTGTATAAAAATTCGGTTAAATATTTGTATGGACTCAAAGAATTGGAGGAAATTGAGATAACTTTGAAATGTAGTGCTTCTGAACAACAATTACTTAAAGTCTCAGAAAATTCACCGAAAGGTATAGAAATCGAAAGAAATCTCATAAAAAACTGTCGAAGAATTAGAAGAATTCAATTATTAAAGTCTTTATATTCGTTCGATTGATATTCAAAATAGATTTTCTTCTATTTTTAAGTAAAACTTTTCATTAATTTGTAATTTCATTTAATTAAAAGTTTTTTTTAGAATTAATAATAAATTTAATGATTTTTAAGACATTGAATGCAATGATAACAATGGGTTAGTATATAAAGTGTGGGCTCAACTGAAAGGTTTGACTCATTTCAAAATAATTAAAAAGAATTCATTTGTTTTATATTTTTATTAATAATTAATTAACCATAAATAACCTTGCTTGTTTTAATTTGATTCAAAATAACTATTCATCTGAAGAATAGTTATATAGAGTTAGAGCCCAACCATTAGATTCGTTTAATTTTATTGTCATTTATTTTTAATTTTGTTTTGAATTACATTTTTCATTAAATTGTAATAATTTTCAAAACTCTTATTCGAATAATTTCGGTATTTTTTATAATTTCTAATAAAATTATCCAATAATTTATGTATTCATTAAAAGATTTAAAGTTTTATTTTACAAAATATAAATAAGTAGTGAATATAAAATTTAAAAAAAAGTCACTCAAAGTCTCATTTAATTCTACTTATATATCGCTACTATTAATAATATATTATTCCACTACAATATTATTCTAAAGTTCATTATAAAATCGTTTTAAAAATCTATAAACAACCGCTTCTTTCAATTGAGTAACGACTTAACTATTAAAAACCTATGCGAAGGACATTAGATTTCTTTTAAGAAAGACATCAGAGTTATTGTCATCAATAAATTCAGAAATATTTAATAAAAATTTCTTATTTATATTAAATTCTTTGCTTTTGTTTAATATCTCTTCACAATTAACTCTTTCTTCGGGCTCTACCGAAAACATTCTCACAATTATTTCAAATAATTTAATAAAATAATTTTTATAATTGCATTCAGATATGAGTAACAAATATTCATCCCTAAAAATCAATCATAAATAAACAAAAATATTAACAAATTATCCAAGTTAATTTATATGCTAACAAAAATACTTACGATATACAGTCCGGCCTCCATATAACAAGAATAGATATAACAAGAACTCGGTATAACAAGGTGCACTTAAAGCACCGGCCACTCTTATGGGTACTGTAATGTTAAATGAACTCAATATAACAAGATTCGATATAAAAAGAAACTCGATATAACAAGAGAATTCTCTTGCACGAATAGCATTAGCTTTGTTTCGATATAACAAGAAATTGTTGGTAAAAACTATAACAAAAAATTTTTAGGCAAAATTTAATTGAAAAAGTATTGTTTTCAATAAATATGAATATAATTCATAATAAATGTGATAATATTTAATTTAAAACAGAAAAATTTCGGCTATAAAACAGAATTTGCATTTCTATCAATATTTATTTTTCAGTTTTATAAATAATTCTGGTAATATCAATCATTTTCTTTAGATTGTACACATATTGAATCTGTTTATATCGAGAATCTGGTTAATGCGAAAATCTGATTTTATAACTAGACTAAATCGAGAGCATCTAATATTATGAGTGCTATAGTAAATTAAAAATATACCTACAAGGGAGGTTCACGTAAGTTGAAATTCAGATAAACCTGATACTTTCCTATCTTTTAGAGCTCATTTTATAATGATTTTAGAAAATAAAAATTTCTGCAACCGGGCTATATTTTTGTCGCCAGAGGGGGTTAAAATTGTATTTTGGTCCAATTTTGGGACACCGGACATGGCCAAAGTATTTTATATTACTACATATGCATATATATTCTTTATCTACATGATAAGAGAAAACTTTACAGTATTCTAAAATTTGACTCCGCCTACTTTTTAGCCACGCCCATCAAAAAATTTCAAGCCACGCCCACAAAATTTTCAACATAATTACCTCTTTTTTCCTAGAGTATGAATATTTAATCACATTAATTTTATCTTATCTATAGCAAAAGTAATTGGCTTTAAACTATTTATTTCTTATATATCTTAAAAATATTACTACACTTTTCCATACTTACTATAATATAATTAATTTAAAGCCAAAAATTTTGATATTGAAAATAAAAAATTAATGTATTTTCATATTCATATTCTAGTAAAAGTGAGGAAATTATGTTGAAAAGTTGGTGGGCGTGGCTTAAAATTTTTTAATAGGCGTGGCTAAAAAAGTGGGCGGAGTCAATTTTTAAAATACTGAAAAGTTTTTTCTTTTTATGTAGATCAAGAATATATATGCATATGTAGTCAAGTAAAATACTTTAGCCATGTCTGGTGTCCCCAAATCAAACCAAAATCCAACTTTGACCCCCCTGGCGACAAAAATATAGCTCGGTTGCAGAAATTTTTATTTTCTAAATTCGTTATAAAATGAGCTCTAAAAGATAGGAAAGTTTCAGGCTGATCTGAATTTCAACTTACGTGAACCTCCCTTGCTAGTTATACCGCTTTTGGATAATTATGTTATGATAAATTGGGCATGGACTCTATTTCAATTAATTGATAAAAATATTTAAATTTAAGCTATTTAGCACAGTTTAAAGACAAAGGTTTACGAATGAATAATTTATATGATTTAATAATGAATTAAATATAAGAAATTCATTGAAGATTTCATTGATTCTATTTAACAAGATTTCGATTTAACAAGATAATCTAGCTGACAACAACGATCTTGTTAAATCGAGGGCGAACTGTATTTATTAATGAACTCATGAATAACGAGGACTCAATTATTTTTAGAAAACCCGTCGATTCAAAACTATTTTCTAATTATCTTAAAGTGTTTTCACATTCAATAGATTTTAGCGTAATTCAGAGTAAATTAATCTTGGACAATTATATTAATTCTATTGATATAAGGCAAGACTTTCGATTGATTTTTAAAAACGCTAAGGCTTTCAATAATGACCGAAAGTCTATATTTTGAGCTATTAACTAATCTTTTATAATAGATGAGAGGACAATCTCAGAGAAATAGTCGATGACAGGAAAAGTTTCAATAGTTATGAATAGAAACTTAGAAAACAAAATGAAAGGATAAGAGAAACGACTTCTTGTAACAAACTCTGAACTTAATATTATTGCGAACAACAATATTATTGATTTGTTTATTCATTAAAAGTTATAATTATTTAAATCGACATAATATTAGAATTCATTTAAGAATCAAATCATTTAAATGTAATGAAATTAATTGTAAAAAAATATTTTATCTCTTTATATGAACTCAGAGATCATATAAAACGCATTCATTCTTAAGAAGACTAGTGTTGACAAAGGTCCACTATTCCTAAACTTATTCATTCATTTAACTTGTATTTCCAAACATTGAACAAGGTCAATACAATTTATTCACTCATAAATTATATTATCTTTTCTATAAAATACATATCTATTCACCACTTATAACTTTATAAATAATTAATAATAAAAATATCAAATGAATACGATCTATTCAAACAAATAATACTTTTCAATGTATGTAAAAATTGAGCTGAAATTCTTTAATTAAAAATAAATTAAATTTATTTTAATTTTTGTATTTTATAAGTTTATCAAAAGTTTTTTCTTTATTTTTATTTTAATTCAATAAAATATTTTTTATTTAAAACAATTTTTTAATTTAATATTAAAAAGGCATAATTCAATAAAATATTTATAAATACTTATATACTATAGGTTAATAGTAAGTTTAAGTTATAGTAAGTTTAGGTTAGGTTAGAATATGTTATGTTAGGGTTAGGTTAGGACAGTTTGTTATATTTAATAATTGTTATTTTAATATGAGTTATGCCCTTTCCACATTACATTATTACTAATAAAAGGCATAATTGATAACTTTTGATCAGAATTACTGTTGGATTGAAATATAATTAATTCAATGTTTTAATGAGAAAAATATTAATAAAAATAAAAAATAAACTCAATTTCTAGTACTTACTGTACAAAGTTATTTCTCAGTTGAGAATGAATTGGAAAAATAATAATTGAGTGATCAATAAATCATCGAATAAGTTTATGTAATGATTAAAACAAGTTTTGAGGCAAAGCCTATAATCACTACATTTACGAGTATATATCAATATAAGATATCAAGTTAATTTAATCCAGCTAAAAATAAAATCAAGCACTTTAAAAAGAAAATTATTAGTTTATTAGTTATAGTAAACAATATATTAAAATTTATTCTTTTAATAAAAATATTTTAAAATCAAAATATGTGTTCATTAGTGTTATTTTAATGGAATATAAATCCAAATTCTTATTGTTTTAATTAATATTGTTTTCTCATAACTTTTTATAAATATAAATAAACGAATTAGGATAAAATAAACATCAAAAAGTACAATTGTAACAAAATTAATTCTAATTATAATAAGGTTATAATTCCTCATGGTTAAGAATAAATGTTTAAAATATACGATTAAATTTTTGCAAAAAAAATCAACAATTAAAATAAAATTTATTACATTAAATTTTTTAAATTCTTTATCATTTTTCTCAAAATTAAGAATAATTTCATTAATTTTATGTCTAATCACACAATTGGGTCGAATCGAAATATAATTTGAAATGAAGTCATTTGAGTATTTAATCGCTTCATAATATCGGAGATTTAATTGTAAATAAATTAATTCTAATGTAAATATGAGCCAAAAATAAGTTGAAGCATTAAGTAATCTACTATATTTATTAAACTTCTTCAATAATGGTAAATAATTTCTTGTAAATGTGTTTAGGTAATTATATTTTTGACTTTTCTCTTCATCAAAAATAGCAAAATATTCATTCAATTTATTTGTTAGAACTAATATAGTGTAACAAATGAATAATATATCACCATGCTTGATTCTCTTTTTTGAAACATTCCTTTCAAAATTAATTATTTCTCTCAACATTTCAATGATATTCTCTGATAATTTTCTCATTTTATATATGGTGTAAATGGAAATAATAATAAAACCTATCGAACATAAGTCAAAAAACATCATAACATTATTCACTTTAACAAATATTGCGCCAATAATTTCAATTAAACGAATCACAATTTGAGTAAACACAAATCCTATCATTATTTGGTTTAATATCTTGTATTTTTCACTTAATCCAAATGGCATTAAAAGATATTTAATTAAATTCATTCTTAACTTCTTATAAAAACTCTTATATAATAACTTATTTACTGATTAACTAATATTTCCTTATTCATTATAAACGGTTTTTTTTATCTTATTTTATTATCGGTTATTATACATCTATATTAAATGACGTGGGTTAGCTTTTGTTTTTAGCTCTATGCATTTTTTAATTATTCCATAGTTTATAATAATAAAATTTAAATTGGCAGGGAGTTTTTTCCTTTGATTAATATTTATATCACGACTTTAATATATAAGTTTTTAAATATATTTCTTGTAGTGCTTATTATCCAATAATCGAAGTACTTTTGATTAATGCTTACAATTATAATTAGATTGTTCCAAAAATTTACTAGAAAAAGTTCATTTAATAAAATAAGTAATTATCAGGGATGGCGAAAGTTCGAGGCTTTAGGGGGTTTTAGGATAGGGTATTTTCAAAAACCTTAAAAAAGTCTATTATTGCACTATTTAGTTTTTCTAGCTATTTTACAGGTTATTAAGTACTATAATTATCATTTATACATGCAACATTACTCGAAAAGCTATATCTTTTCAAATTTTCACCGAAAAATGAATTTCTTGGGTAAAACTTGCTATCAAATATCGATAATTTTGATAAGAAATTTCAATTTAAACGATTTTTACCTCAAATTTTTGTCAAAATTGCAAATTTATTTAAATATTTGCCAATATTTTTAAAATTTTCCAAAATCGCAGGCGATGCTTCGCGCCGGCTATGATTTTTTAGGGGGGATTTCCTATTTCTCATTTTTTCAATGGGGGGGGGGTGGTTATTTTGCCAATTTTGGCTCCGTAATGAGGGTATTCAGGAATACAGACCCTTTCGCCATTCCTGTTAATATTCTTACTACTAATAAGATAGTGACTAAAGTGAATGAAAAGAGAATTTCAAAAAATAAACAATAAATCAATACTTTCATAAAATATAAATTATTTAAAAAATATGCAGCAAATTATTAATAATAATTTTAAAATCATAATGAATAATTTCTTTATTTTGATTTATATTAGCATTTTCCAAATAAATTTTATAACTATAGCTTCCTTTTTTTACTGCAATTCCTCTTTGAATTCAAAACCAACTCCGGTACCAACCAGTTTCCAAAGTGTTCTAAGTGTATATTTATAGAGCGAATATAAAATTTCGATTATAAATTTTATATTAAATAAATTAATTATTGAAAATAACTGTTAATTTATTTAAATTTTTAAAAATTTTAACTTAAAATTTCGATATAATTAACGTTTAAGAATCAATTTAGCAAGTTGATTATTTATAGCTGAACCTAAATATAAAACAGTTTTGGTATCACTAATCCTTATTTCACGGACTTCTGAAAGTGGGGTCAAATTCTTTTGATTTGCGTGAAGACTGTCCACAATCTGTCCGTTTGAATCGATCTCAACAATCATCGCATAATCGTTAAACCCTTTCATTACAATATCTAAGAGTTGTCTTCCATTTTTCAAATCAAAACCAATTTCTCTAACAAAAGTATTACCAAAAACTGCTCCAATAAATTCAATGACACTTCCAAAAAAATGGAAGAGACGACAAACCAGTTTCCTTACAACAGGTCTTTTCATTATATTTTCAATGCAATTTCCCTTGCTACTATTTTGAACACTTACAAGAGCAATCCAATAAGTTTCCTTTTTAGAGGCACTTCTTCTAATATTGTCTGGTTCACCAGGTAGATTTTCCACGAAAACCTGGGACTCACCCTTCTTTGAGCCCTTAATATATATTTTAATGACTTTTCGAGTAATAAATTCATTGACTAAAATAGCGTTTTTGTCGTCAGTTATTTCCACTCCATTTGGAAGTAATAAATTTTCTGCTATCGATTCCACTCTTTTTGCATTAATGTCGTATCGAATGATACGACCCTTTTCTGACCCGAGAACTGCATATATAGACGAAGACATATCGAATTTAGTGCTTAAGTCGGATATATAGAGAACATGACCTCCATTTACTCCAAACCCTTCATCTATTGCTAAATCATTCAAAAATTTTGAGGCCTTTCCGAAAGTTGATGTCTCTTCGATATCGAAGACTAACTCTACTTTTGGGTTCACTCCAAAAACATTTTCAACAGAAAATACTCCTACACTTGGCTCCACCACAAATAGTGTCCCCTTTGAGTCAAATTTAAGTCCCAGAGGACGACCACATTTACTCGTATTATATGAAGTGTCGGCACAATTCTTCTCAACTAATTTAAATAATCGTTTAATATGATTGCCATCGATTTGATAAAGAAAGCCATCGATACAACCCGTCACTACTTTACCATTGAATGCGGCCAACGATTCCGGACCAAACACTTCATTAATAAACAATTTCTCACTTTTTGAGAGCCTTTCGTTTGGTTTAAGAGCGCCGGTTAATGAAACTATACCGTGTTCAGGTAGTTCTTCAGGATTAATATCCAGGAGTATATTCCCCGGTAATAATATCACAAACGCAACAAAAATTATTAAATACAAAAACAGTTTTAAAATAATTTTTAACATTTTCTTAGAAAAACAATTTTTAAAAGAATAGTATTTTCTCTTAAATGTCAAACATTTATTTAAGATATAATTTAATATATAAGAGGTTTATTATTAGGTCTAAATAATCTTATCATTAATAAGTGTTTTGATAAGTTATTAATGATAACAAACTAATAATTTCTTTAAAGTTTAAACTATTAACTTTTGAATTGAATTGTTTTACACTTTCGTTAATATTTTGTATTTAATTTTATTTCAATAATAATTTTTTGTATAGTTGTCAAACTGGTCTTGTTACTTAAATAATTTTTACCTTCAAATATTACGTAGTAATATTTTTTTAAAATTACCAAGGTCATCCAGGTATAAGTTTAATAGTGATGAATGATAGCAAAGCCTAAGTTATTTAATTATCTGTTTTCTCAAAAAATTACTGATAAAGAGTACAGAGTTTCGATTAATAAAAGAAAGTATTATTACAATTACAGTAAAACTTGTCTGTTATGGATGGGCAGATGCAAGGCATATCTGTCCTTAACACACGGTATTAATAAATATCAAAATCTGTTATTATAAACTATTTCTATTATATAATATTAAATAATAAGTAATTTTGGTTTGTTTTATTCGATTTGTAAATGATACTTGATTATCTTCTCATTTATGACATTTAAAACTTTAAGAATGGAATCTTCACACATTTCATTAGAAAAAAATATTGTCTTATTTATAATTAGTTTTAATTTATTAAAAGATAAAATATTAAAGTAAATGACTATTTTTTTTAGCAATAAAAAAAGTTCAATAATTGTTCATTTTTGTCATTATTTACAGTCTTTATAAATGACACACAGTTTTTGAGGACTTATATGATATGAAATCCATTCATAAGACAGAACATACGACTCCATAACAGGCAATCAATTTAACGTAAAAAGGAATAGCGATTCCGCCAAATTATAAATTTTTGTCCATAACACAGTTATCCATAACACACGAGTCCATAACTTATGAGTTTTACTGTATTTTCATTATCTTTTAATTGATTTGTTTTTAAATGATTTCATTTTTATTAATATTAAAATCAATTTTTGTTTTAAAACTCTGAACACATTTTAATGTTTAACATTACTTTTAAATGAAATATTTTTTAGATCCAAAGAAATGGTGAAATTGTTATTACAATTAATTTCATTACAATTGTCCGTCAAATGAAAATAAATTTATTTTTAGTTAAATCAGATTTAGTTTCAAAACTTTTATCGGAATTTTCATCTAAACAATTGATATTATTTTCTGTTGAATGAAAATTTTTTATGTGTCATTTGAGTTGAGTAGAAGTGAAAAAATTTTGTTACAATTAATTACATTACATTTAAATGGATTATGTTAATAATTAAACAATTTAGCTAAGATTAGTTGTCTAGTTCAGTTATAATTACTTTTGGTTAGGTTTAGCTTAAAAGTTAGAGTATTTATTTATTCAATACAAAACTAAAATATTTTTTAATAATAAATATAATGTAAATATACTTTTTGTTAAGAATTTAATCTAATTTCAAAAATAAATTTTGGTAAAATCAAATTAAATAATTAGTAAATGATATAAAGAATTTTGATAATATTTTAATTAAGGTTATTTAGTTAATGATAAAAGTTGTAATACAATCAACCACAAAATAGGGGGGAATAAATCCATAAACGGGAAAACAAATTCAACTAGGTTATAATTGCAATTTTCAAACCAAATTTTTATCATGTAATTATTAGTTATTCATGTTTACAAAATTATTAAAAGTTTGAAAATCACCATGCTATTTTTTGATA
>JAQFZM010003795.1:0-10490 GCA_034695785.1 Galumna obvia
TTCATCATTTAAACATAAAATTATAATAAAATTTAAACATTTTTATGACCTTTAATATTGATTTTTTGTATATTTTGGTCAATCTTTCATTAAATTAATTAAAAATATTGTTTTTATGTTCTCGATTTTATTCCCAATTTTGACATTTTTATACTCCCGATTCCCGACCGATTTTCTGGGTTTTTACTCCCGATAAATCCTTGCTCTAGTCATCACTCAATTAAAAGAAGATTCACTTTTATTCAATTATTTATTTATATTATTACTTATAATTTATAAGTTAAGACATTTTTGAAATATGCGTTGAAAATATGAGCTAGTAATATTTATTCCCAGAAATAATATTTCAAATTAGAATTTATTTTGAATGTATTATAGATAAAATGTTTAAATTTAAGATTTTATTGATAAGCATTAGACAGGGCTTTATGTTTATAATAGATAGTTAACCATGATATAACGTTTAGGAAAATTTAATTATTTAATATACACTAATGTACTACTAATTATTAGAGGATTTAATTGTGGAAACTTAGTATTAGTATTTAAGAATGAAAATTGAAGTGTGTTTCAAAACTACCCTTTTTTTTCGTAGTACAGTAAAACCTCGATATCTCAACCACAAACCGTGGTTTCAACAATCACTTTGTATATAAAGTTACCTCTATATCTAATAAACCTCTATAACTCAACCAAATTTCTATTTCCCAATTTGGGTCTATTGTCTAGTTATAGAGGTTTTGCTGTACTAATTTCTAAGTTATAAACTTTAGTTATTAATTTTATTATTTAATTGAGTTTCTCATTAATTTTTATTATTTTTTAAAAAACATTTAAAACATTTGTTTCACGAATTATATTATTTATTATTTATTGCGGAATAAATATGAGAACAAAATATAATTTATTATTTTATAGTTTAGTACTAATATTTGCTTTATTAACATTAGAACGAACAGAGAAGAGCAGATATGTAGCATAAGACCCTGTACCTAATACTGTTGTGACCATTAATCCTGATATTATTGTTAAAAGCCATATAATAAGCCAATTGTCTTCAATATCTGTTTGTGGAAATGGTGTTGAATCAATGGGTCGATACTCTTGTGTTGTAATGCTTTGATTTGGATAAATGGGTGCCGGAGTTGGAAGTGGTCTCCATTTGATTATCTGATTTGGTTCGAGTCTACACTTAAAGATTAAAGTTTTTGTGTTTCGAGGATTAGATAGATATGAGTCCAACGTTTTTCTTTGAATGTCATCGAATTTATAGAATTTGTTTCCTTTGAAAAAATAAGTCTGATTTCTGTGTCGAGAACTGAGGGCTGCATCGATTGAATCAGGAATTCCTTTCCAATAATCAGAAATACTTTTTGGGTAACCGTTTGGCACTTTTTTAAGTTGACTGTCATATTTCCAAAACAGATTCCCTTTAAAGAAATATGTCTTCTGATTAATATTCCATTTGAAGACATCATCAAAGGGTCCGCTCGGAATCCCTTTGAATCCGTCCGATATATTTCGTTCCGAAACAAAGGCTTTATTTTGATATTTCCAATACTTTTCTCCTCTAAAGAAAAATAAAATGTCTTCATTCCAATCAAGAACGGCATCAATCGGTGGCATCACTTTATCGAAGGTTTGAGTTATGTTTTTACTTAAAATATTATTTAAATCCTTTTTTTGACCGAATATCCCGACTTCATAATAGAAGTAACCCCTGAAGAATATCCATTTCTGGTCAGAAAATTCTACGACAGAATCTATTTTCGTTTCGTTACACAAACTTTTCTGACAAACAATGACTTTAATTAATATATTTAAAAGTAATACTCGAAGTAAATGTAAAATCATTTTAAGATTGTTTTCGTTTTCAAAGAATTTAATTTTTATGAATTTGAATGAAGTTATGAAAAGTGAATGAAAGTCTCGTTATTTTAGTCATTAATAAATTTTATTAAAATTCTTTTAAATATACAAATAATGCTTTAAAATTATGTTTAAAAATATAATCAATAATTTTGTTTAATAATATTCTAATATAAAACCAAAAATAGTGAATACAAACAAAAATCACTTTTTCAGTGACTTTTGATTCGCAGAACTTTTCAAATAACCATAACTTTCTTTATATCCGTGCTTTGAATCGGTTGAGGAACCACTCGAGTGATCAGTATTGGATCGCATTGAAGCTATACTTTCTTTTGAGCCCTTAGACGAAGTCGCGGAAGAGGTGGACGAACCTTTAGAAGTAGATTTAGCAGACGTCTGATCCGTTTTTGCTTTAGGACGGACTTCACTCATAGGAATCTCTTCCGGACCATTACTTCTGGACGGTTTGACTACAAAACGGAGATAAATAATGATAACTCCGACCACTACTATCAGAATCCAAGAGAAGACCAAATTGATTATAAGAACGTTCTTCCAATAGTTGTAATTATCGATACATATATTTATCGGCACTTCTTTTTCCGTTTCATTCGGTGAATCGCCATAAATAGGTTGACTTCCTTTCAAGAGATCGAATGGTTTTTCGGGAATTTTTAAAGTGTTTCGACACTTCATAAACCATAAATCAATTGATCGGGGATATGGAGGACTCGCATCGTTGACAACACTTTTGCTTAAATCATTAATTCTGTAGTATTGATGGTCTTTGAAGAAAAAGGTCTGACCTCTTGATCGAGAACTGATCGCCGCATCAAAAGATTCAGGAATTCCTTTCCATTCTTCGGACACTCTTTTAGATTGTGATACGGATTGGCTTTTGCTGTCGTATTCCCAAAAGTTTCCATTTTTAAAGAAATAAGTCTTTTGATTGAAGTTCCATAAGAAGACGTCATCAAAGGGTCCGTCGGGAATACCTTTAAATCCTTCGGAAATCTTTCGTTTTTCTATAAATTCAATTAAACGTAACGAACGAATGTATAGAAACTTAAAGTATTCGTTTCCACTGAAGAGGAAGATAACATCAGACCAAACAAGACTTGCGTCGACCGGACCTTTAAATGGTCTAAAATCCCAAATAATTTTTCGCGGACTTCTCGGACTAAACCCATTCGGTGTTATCTCATAGTAATGAAAAGCTTTGAAAAAAAGCCAAATTCCGTCCGGCATTTCGAGCGCCGAATCAATTCGAGAGTCATTACATATAAGGGTTGCGTTACTCTTCCTGTAAGTAATTATCTATTTTATAACAATTAAATAATAACTACTTTTTAAATACCAATCGTTTATCTTCTTATTTAAGTACAAGAAATCCATTTTATCGTCACTAATGTTAGGATTCAAACCATAGAGTGATTGGATTTCATAAATATCGCGATCACTTAGTTTTGGGTCAGTTTTGTTTTGTGTCAAATAAGGGCTCATAATTGAGTTCTCGTCGTCGTTAGTATGAGTTAAACCTAAGACATGTCCCCATATGTGAGTCAAAATATATTTCAAATTTGTCCACTTTTTGGGAATCCTAACTTTCAGGTCTATAATGTCATACTTGTAATTCCCGGCTAACTTGAATGTAGTATCTGTTTGATTGTGAATTAAAGTATAGACTGGTATCGTGTCGTCAGTCATATCAATTTTGAAGGTAAGGGTGGAGTAATGAGTCTCATTATAAGACGCTACTAATTTAATATCGATATCTGCGACAGACGTCCAAATCTGAGCCGATTCAGTGATCACTTTTTCAAAAGACTTGTATTTTGGAGTCCATATCATCCATTGTAGAGGAAGGGTATCCTTTAAATGATAAATAGTCCATTTGTTGGGTCCTATCGAACGCTTTGAACGTCTCTTTTGTTTTTTGACCAAATGTTTGAAGTCTGGAAGAGAACAGCGATATTCGCTATAATTTCTCATTATTTGAATGACTCTTTCATTCAAAAAACCAGTCATTTCGATGTCATTGAATTTTTGAAATTTAATGATAGCCTCAGAAAATTCCGATTCTGTGATACTTTCAATTGACTTTTCAATGGGAAGGTATCCCAACTTCAAGAGATAATCCAATGCATTAAACGACTCATTTTGAAACCCTTTTGGACACGACTTCGACTCTTTCGAACTAAAAAACGTTAATAACATTGTCTTAGAAATAAATAATTAGATAATCACTGAATTTATACCAAACAAATAGATTTAACTCTTCTTTAGTATTAAAGGTTTGGCAGTGGATCTGATATTCATAAAAGTTGGACACAAAAAGAAAAACCAAAAAATACTTATTTAAAGACATTTCAATGTTTTAAACGAACGAATGATTATTCGATATTCAAATCGATTTGAAATGTATTTCACGAGACTTTCATCTCTTTTTCAGTGGTGGACACCGTTTTTAATAAATATTATTACAGTTTTTATATAAAAAATAAAAAAAAAGATAAAATCATAACTTTAATCAAATAATTTTTATTTTAATATTAATCTATTTTTAGATCTAGAATTTGAAAAAAATATGGAAATTGATCACCTTGCTTAATAATTAAGAAAATTAAGTGGGTTATCTTTTATTGTATTTTTATGGAACAATTATTTGCTGCCTAGAGGGTATCAAAATACTCCCCCCCCCCTATACCCCCTAATGGTGTTCCCCACTCTTTTTGACTAAAAATAATTTAATTAAATGACAGTTTAAATGATTAAAACAATTGAGTTATGATTCTTAAGAATATTAATCATTTGTCAGACTTTGAAAGTACTGTCAATACAACAGTAGTGAACGGTTGGACTGAAGACAAATATTTAATTACAGGAGTTATAGTTGCCTTCATTTTCTTTATTTTATTAATTTGTTTCTGTTGTTGGGCTCTATTTAACTGTAAGTCATTTCAATATAAATTAAACTAAATTTTTAGTGATTTATGTTTAGTCTGTATGACTCAAGACATGACTCCTGTTATGGCCGCTACTATTCGGGACCCAAAGATTGTAATCGAAGGACAGAAAAAGTCGCCAAATCTGAGGGGTATGTCTTCTAATGTATTCAATAAAATGTTAATAATTAAAACAATTAGTCGTTAGTGAAGAAAACAATGAATCGGAAACACTTTCAGCAAAAAGTGATACTAAAGTCAAATCATTTAAATCAAATGAAATCATTGTCTTATATAAAGACGATTCCGAAGACGTGGAAAATGTAAGAAATGGTGATATCATTAAATCCAAAACAAATTTGAAGACAAAATCAAAAATAAAAGACGAAAAAAATTCAGAAAATAATAAACATAAGAAGACGTGATTTGAGAAAATTTAAGACCTATTTTAACAAATTGTCGATTAAATGTCTCTCAAATTATTATTTAAAATAATTTATTTTATATTCAATTTTACGCTTCTTTTGAATATTTAAAAGTTTTAAAATAAAAGAATTATTAATAAAAGTATTTTTTTTCTAACATTAGATTAATATATGAGAAATTATTGGTTAAAAATGTAAAAAATATTTTATCAAAAGAGAAATAATAAATAGTTTAAAAGTTTTGTTTTTAATTGTAAACGTATTTCCAATTGAAAAAAGGCGAGAGAGAGAGACCATAACAGACCATACCCGAGACTAAACTCAAAACTGAACTCAAAACTGAACTCAAGAACGCATTCAAAGATCAAATGTATTCATTATTTTCAAACTTTAAATACTTAATGGAAAGTCATCACTAGGGCGAGGAATTTTCGGGAATTCCCGAATCTTATTGGTTAGGTATATCGTCGGGAATTTACTTCTAGTAAATATATAAACTTTAATATGTCTATAATATAACCGATTTATTTTCCCGAATTTTCCCGAATTTCAAGTTTTCATCCAAATTTCCCGATTTGGCAAATTTAGTCATATTTTCGCCGAAAACTTACAAATTTTATTAAAAATTGTTATAAATTATTAAAAATTACATTTTAAAGCCCTAATTTGTAAGCATTTGGTTACATTTGGTAAAAATCAAGATTTTATTATATGCCCAGTGTTCATTTTCTCAATAATTTAATAGAACATTTTAATAGATAGAAGTCAGAGTTTAATATCTGAGAACATTAAACCACGGATTGCTATTAAGGTATTTTAAATATCCCATTCGATCTCCAAAAAATTCTTCCATAAATATGCAATAAAACCCACTTTTAAATTTCGCAAATTTTCAACAAAACAAAAACATAGTTTTAAATCAAATTTTGGACTTAAATTCATAAAAAATTCTTTTTTCGAAGCTATGAATGAATTTTTTCTAAAACACAAAATAATATGAAAAATAATGAAAAATTTCATCATTTAAACATAAAATTATAATAAAATTTAAACATTTTTATGACCTTTAATATTGATTTTTTGTATATTTTGATCAATCTTTCATTTAATTAATTAAAAATATTGTTTTTATGTTCTCGATTTTATTCCCGATTTTGGCATTTTTATACTCCCGATTCCCGACCGATTTCCTGGGTTTTTACTCCCGATAAATCCTTGCTCTAGTGATGAAAAACAATTATAAATTCAGAGATGTCTTAACACAAATGCATTAAAGATTATAAGTTTTAGCCATAAGTTACAAAACATAATTAAAATGGTTTAATGGTTTAAGGGGTTTAAGGCATTGGTTTTAAGGATTAGAAAAATGAATGTTTAAACTTTAAATCGTTGGTTCGAATCCTAGCGATACCACTAATTTTCGATACTATAGTGAAAATAAAACCAAACAATTTTTTTATTTAACAAAAATAGTACTCTTTTGTCAATTAAAGACACTTTTAATAATCTCAAACAAACCAGATTCCAGATTTGAACCCCGGCCTAAATGATTAAAACTATGTCTTACATTTGTTAGGTTTAGACATCTCTGAAACAATTATTGTATTTTTTTTCCATCCCTTAGAAATATGACTTGAATTGAATCATAAGAAAAGTTTAAACTTTTATTTTATTTGAGTTAAAGTATGGCTTAAAATAATAAATTAATGAGATTTAAGTGTTTTTTTAAATAATTTTATTATTACTACTGTTTTTCTATACACTTATTATTTGTAAAATTAAAAAATATATGAAGTTTTTAAAAACATGTTTTAAGTATTTTTTTTAATTTTAATAATTTTTTTATAATTATTTTAACAATTAATTAAAATAATTGAATAAATGTTATGACAATAAAATAAACATTACTTTAATTTATTCTCATAATTCTTGAATATTAAGGTCCGGAGTTTGTAGGGTCCGATTAATGTAATCAGAGGTTTGATCTGAAATTTTAAAAGAAATTAATAAAACATCAAAAATAAGTTAAAAGAGTGAATATGTTATAATTACTAACCATTGATTGGTTGAGAGTCGATATTTAGTGGAGAATTAAAATCAAAACTAAAAGATGTGTCCTTTTCTACAGATTCAACACTAAGTGTTTGACCTGAAGTGGAAGTGGAGGGCAAGAGTCCACTGCAATGTAACCAATCATCTGATGATTTGTTAATAGTTTCAGAACTGAGTCCTATATTTTGGAGTTCAGGACTAAATTCGTAATAATTTGAACAATAGTTGAAATTATTCATTAAATTCAATGAATATTCGTTCGATTTATTAAATAAAAGCGTTTCTGAATTAATGTGTTTTTGTGTATTCAAGTGATCGGTGACTGTCGACCAACGATACGAATAAACAGTAACTCTACAGATATAACAAAATAGTTTTTTCTGGGGATTAGTTTCATCGATTTGAAAATAATGTTTAATGTTTTCTCTGTTCAGTTTAATGATTCGCTTTTGTGGCGTTTCCTCCGATTCCTCTTTTGCTTTCAAACGACGCTTTCGTTTTGGTTTAGAGGTTTCGGAGTCAGAAAGAAATGGTTTTTGAGTGGAAACTACAGTTATTTCTGTTGTGAGTCTTTCTTTAATTGAAAAGTTGACACTATTGTTATCACTGTTATTGTTATCGCTGTAATCGACGGAAATACTATTCGTCTCTTTATTTAGTGATGAGTTCTCATCAAAATTCTCGTCGTTTTTATTATAATTTTTTGATAAAATATTTTTTACATTTTTAACCAATAATTTCTTCGAACCATATTTTTGCTGAAAATATAAACAAAAATTCAATAAAAATAATATTTGAAACGAAATGATTCATACATTTGATATATAAATGTCTTCATTAATGTCATCACTATTGGGATAATCTGAGTTATCTTCTATTGGAGTGTCCATAACTTCTTTTTTTATAGCCATTTCTTGGATCTGCTTTTGTACCAATTCTTTGCTCTCAATTTCTTCTCTGAATTCAGTTTCATCTGAACTATTAGAAGATGTCCAACAATTGGACGAATGACCAAAACTTCTTAATGAGTGATATCTCTTTTTGCGAATATCGGCGGTAAAAGAACGCGATTTCTTTAATTAAAATAAAGTTTTAATTTAAAAATTATTTTAGATTTGATTACTTTCTTAGATTTTTTAATGAAAGGCGATATTTCACCGAAAAAGTCTCCAATTTTTTGACTCAATTTCGCCAAATCGTGTAAATTAAGAGATTTGTAGAGAGAACTACACTCTTCATACTTCTCTGCGATTCCGTTAATATCTCTCTCTGAAGACAACTCGAGGATAGTTAGGGCTCTTTTCAAAGAAATAATTGCTTTTTTGTTATCGTTAGCCCTCTTATGATATTTAAAAGCCCTTAACATTGTATTCAACGATTCTTTTTTCTGTAGTTCTGATCCATAATTCAATTGGATTTCTGAGAGACTGTCCAAACATTCGGCCGCCGCTAAACATAAAATATTATTAATTTATTAGAAATAAATCCGTAAAAATTTATGTTTTAAAGTTATATTAATTAATTAATTAAAGACAAAATTAAATATTAATATTTTTTACAGATTTGTTCGAAACTTTAATTAATTGATAATAAAATGATATTTGAGACAAAGATTGTCCTTTCATTTGATGGCTTTTAAATTACTTTCTATTGGGAACATAAATTCCCGAAAAAAAGGAAAGAAGGATCAAGATAACAAATATTAATAATAAAATGTTTATCAAAAAAAAGTTAATTTGAAAATATTTTATTAATCGAATAATAAAAATATAGTTTAATCTGAATTTGAGTTTTTATCGCTTAAAATAAATTATTGAATGACTGATAATAAAAGTGTAAAATCAATAAAATCATTGAAAGTCAAATCAAAGTCAATTCAATTAAATATTTTTTATGAAAGAGTTTTATTTCAATTTATTTTTCGATTAATTAAAAATATTTTTAAAAATGAGTCAAAAATCTGAAGCAATATTTGGTTTACAATGTTTTTGGGGTTCAGAGGCTAAGTTCGGAGCATTGGAGGGAGTTATCAGTACAAGTGTCGGCTATACCGGAGGGTCGACCCCAAGGCCTACATATAAAGATTTGGGGGATCACACAGAAGTCGTTACAATTGTTTTCGACCCCCAATTCACTACATTTAAAGTTAGACTCTTTTATCGGATTTTATTTAATTTCAAACGATATAATTATTACAGAACTTATTAGACGTCTTCTGGTCATCACATGAGCCGACGTATCTCTTTAAACGACAATATATGTCCGCCATATTCTTCAAAGATGAACAACAAAAACAAATGGCAGAACAATCAATGAAAGAAAAACAAAAACAATTGTCTCAACCGATTGTCACTAAAATATTAAAGTTTGATATCTTTTATTTGGCGGAAGACTATCACCAAAAATATTTTCTCCGCAAAAACGGATCGCTTTTGGCTGAACTTAATTTAACTGACAGTCAATTAGTCTTAAGTGAAGAGTCGACGCGAATCAACGCTTTTTGCGCCGGTTTTGGGACTATTGAACAGTTCCTTCAAATCATTAAAACTATGGACAAACAATTGAGTGAAGATAATTACAATTTAGTCCAACAATTGATTAGAGACGGACCAAATTTAGGCGAATGTTAGCCATTAATAACTATTTTTTGATTTCTTTGTCTTATTTTTGAAATAAAATAAAATGTTAATGAAAGTACCTTGGCAATTGTTTTGTTCCAAATACTCATCCATTGATTGTTCCCAAAGAGAGACCGTTTGTTCAAACATTGTTTTCGATTCGTTCCTAAATTTAATTCAATAAAATTGAGTTAAAAACAATTAAAACAATGAATTAAATACTTTTGCATAAAATTTTTGAGTCGATTTAATGCCTTTTCTTCTGCTTTAAATGATTTAATTTGATTGTATGCCAACTGTTTAATCATTTCAGATGTCTTTATAAGTGCCCAACAGTTGAGGAGCTTTGCATAGTCTTTGCGCCACTTCTTCGGTAAGTTATTGTCCATAATTATGATAATCGAGTGATTGTTTACATTTATTTACATTTAAAACCATTTCATTGAAATAATGCAATCGTTTTAACACTTTTGCCCTACAATTCATTTGAGACATAAAAGTTATAGCCAACGCAACGCAAGAACGCATTGATTGGGCGCCATATTTGTTTTGGGATTGTCTTTTATAAAAATAGTACG
>JAQFZM010003796.1:0-10486 GCA_034695785.1 Galumna obvia
GGCGCTTCGATTTTCTAGGGGGGGTCCTGTTTCTGATTTTTTCTAGGGGGGGGGGGTATTTTGCCAATTTTGGCCTCGTAGGGGGTATTCCGGAAGTGCCAACTTAAAAGTGCAAAATTTTTCATGAAGGGTCTACTTAGAGTTATTTTTCAAAAACATTAAACTAGAGGGTTTCTGGGATTCTCCCTGTCACAAATCAATTTTTAGTTATAGTAATAAATATATCTTTAATGTTGTGATTAGAGATTTAGACGAAAACCTTTTTTAATAGAAATTATATACGAAACTTTCCTCAATACTTCTAAATATGGTTTTAGGATAAAATCAAAGTAATTGGTATTTAAACTAAACATGCTTATTTGTTAAATTCCTTTTAATGTTAAAAAGCAAAATAACTAAATTATTATTCGCCAAAACTTTATATTCAACACAAATTCCTTGTTTTTATAGCTCGTCATAAAATATAATAAACAAAATACAAAATTTTGCAAATTTTCAACGTTTAGTAAACGAAGAATTTTTATCATTTTATTGAAATCTGATTTATTATATAAAAACTATCGAAAGAGTATTTAATTTATTAAATAATGAATAAATTTGAAACTAATAATAATATTATTAAATAAATAATAATCGCATCGTTTTTATTAATGAAAAAAAAAACATTTAATTATAGTTTACAAGAAATATCTAAATGTTTAACAAAATACAGTTATCATTCATATTGTTATTACTCAACACTAGAGTTATATTTCTAATGATAGTCACCACTCAATGATATCCAAAACCAAAAATGTTTTTAAAGAATTTATTTAATTTAAAATTTATTTGAAAACTAAATTAATGCTAATTTGATGGATAGAGTCCTTCATATCTGTCGTGTTTTGAATACAATTAAATTTGATTTATTACTCATTGGATGTCCTCCTCTGGACTCCGATTATCTCAAAGATAATTAGAAGAATAAACATATTTTTAATTCTTATTAAATAATTAAATAATTTTCAAATGATTTGAGTCATTCATTCAAAACTATTTTTAGTTTTCATTTGAATAATAATCAGAATATTTGCAAAAAAACAAATATTTTAATTTTTAAGTGAATTTTTAGAATAAATGAAAAAATAATACAATCATTGAATAAATTCAATCAAAAACTTAAGAACAGAATAAATGAAAAATGTCTTACTTAGAGCTCCAATTGTATAAGTAAATGTCCTGACTGTATATATCAACGATATTTCTTCTATGGGAGTATCGTATAAAATGCTTAAAGAGTTTATTGTTGGACCTAAAAGACTATAGTTGAGCGCCTAATAAAATTAAGCATGGTTAAACTTTAACATTTAGAATAAATTCTTACATTTGAAAAATAGCAGAAAAATATGGAAAATGTGAGCAAATATTTCGGAGTCAATAGATTTGAGACACGAAATGAATCCATTTTTATATAATTATTGTCAAAAATTTGACCGAAAAACTGGATTCAAGTATTGAAACATTTGTTTTGATTCGGCATTTAATACATTTTTTCAAATATCAGTTCTGTTTTGCGCATGTATTGCATCTCACAATAAAATTGTGTCAGATGCTATCATCTGATGTTAGTTCTTCTTAAATAACCAGAATTAAACTCTAAATACATTTTCTAAATGTATTTTCTCAAAATATATTTCTGAAGAACGGCTTCTCTTTAATACAGAAATAGCAAAAGGAAATGAAAAAAGTGATTCAATAATACCTTTCCTTTTGGACATTTCTGACAACTTTTTGAGATTTGAAATATTTTTTAAAATTCTATTTTTTAAACGAAATATTATTTTCTAAGTTTAGTTTAGTTTAGTTTAAATTTTAAAAGTTTAGTTATGCATTAAATAGAGTTAAAATGAGATGAAAATGAGATAGGTCAAATAGAAAAACTTTAGAATTCTTTGATTTATTCAAATTTTATTCTTACAGAAAGAATTGAAATAAATTCAAAGAATTGTATAAAAAATTTTCACTCAAATAACAACTAATACTAACATTTATTCAAATTTCTATGAAATAAATTTTTATACAAAAACTATAAAAATAAATTTCTTCGAAAATAATTTTATCAAATCTTTTGATAATTTCTTGGATTTTGTTTACAAATGTTTGTAAAAAAAGAGACATAAAATTAGTGTCGAATCACAGTTTGCAGAACTGATTAATTAATTAATAAAAAGTTTTGAGTATTATTTTCCCCATTTGCCTCCGTGTCCGCCACCGCCATACCCACCGCCTCCTCGTTTTCCACCATATCCTCCTCCACCCCATCCGCCGCCTCCACGACTTTTGCCGCCCCAACCGCCGCCGCCATAACCACCTTTACCACCCCCATAACCGCCGCCACCCCATCCACCGCCACCGCGTTTTCCGCCATAACCTCCTCCTCCTCCTCCCCATCCGCCGCCTCCACGGCTTTTACCGCCCCAACCGCCACCACCATAACCGCCTTTTCCACCGCCATAACCTCCACCACCCCATCCGCCTCCGCCACTTAATCCTCCACTTTTGCCATAACCCCCTCCAGAAGACCATCCACCGCCATATCCACCGCCAGATTTTCCACCCCATCCACCGCCTCCATATCCTCTACTTATTCCACCAGATTTTCCACCCCATCCTCCACCACCATATCCTCCTCCTCCGCCTCCTTTTCCATAACCGCCTCCACCCCAACCTTTAAGTAAAGTTTAATATATTTAAAGAATTGATGGTTATATTTACCGCCACCGCCTCCACCGCCCGACTCAACAATTGTGAGGACGAGAACAACAAAACAAAATACTATTAAATATCGTCTCATTATTTAAGAATTATGTTTTTGGTCTGAACTCAGCACAAGATATGATTCCGAATCTGAGATCTCTTCGTTTAAATACTTTCTTTTTCTGCAAACAATTTGTTTTTTATTCTTCTTTTTAGAGGAGAAAAAACTCTTTAAATAATTTGGATATAATTTTCAAGGCTTTTGTTATTCCGATCTTTTATTATAATTATTTAGTGAATCATAAAATGTGAACAAATCAAAGGTGAGCGCAGAGGATGTACTTGAGTTCAGGTATTCTCCAATAATTTTAATTTGTATAGAAGGGTCTAAACTTGACATTTGGTTAAACCAAGAAACGAATGAGTGAACAGGATTTAAGCTGAGACACTCAACTTTTGTTTTTGAATTGAAAAGAGAAATCTCATTGGTAATTTTAATGTTCAATTACTCATTTAATTAAACAAAAAACCAATATATATAAGATTTAAGACAAATCTCAAGTTTGGCACTGAATAGTTGTACCGCTGTTTATCTGAAGTCCGGCAACAATTCAATGGAAATTAATTTATTGTAATTTTGTTAACATTGACACAATTCGAGCCCTTCTTAAGTGTGAGAGCCTTACCATGACTTTCATCGTTAATGTTTATCCGAACAAAAATTTTATAACAAAAAAACAAAACAATTTATTAGATTTTTTTAATGAATCGAATTTTATGAGAGATTTTCATTTGTGGAACCGATTCTTAAAACATATTCTGATCTTTCATCTCGACATTGAACTTATTTTTTTCAAATAAATTTTCAATAAAATTCTTTTAATTTTATTTTAGAATTTTATTCAATAAATCAAAAATGTTTTTCAATGACCCCTCACCTCATCTTTTATTTAAAACATTTTTTTAACGATAATTATCGATAAATTTAGAAAAATTCTATACATTTTGTAAATATATATTAATTTCATAACTAATACATTAATTATTTGTAATAATAGTAATGATTTTTCCTAATCATAACCGATATCTTTCAAATTTATATGATTATCTAGATAATAATAATGATCTTTCATTATTATCTATTTTTGAAATATGATTCAAATAAAAATTCTTTTTAATTCTGGAGTAAAATATAAAGGAATTCATTTATAAGATTTCAATACATTATTATTATTATTAATCCATCATTTCTTGATTGAGAAGTTATTTTAGTCATTGAAGAAGTCTATCAAAAATAGACTCTCTTTAAAATAATTAACAAAATTAGTATTAAAATATAAGTTTGAAAGAAAAAGTATCTTAACAATTAAGAGATGAACCTTGAATTCATTTATTTATAAAATAACATTTAATTGTCTTAACTTTGAAAAAATACTTTTTGTTTTGTTTATAATTTATTAATTCCAACGATTAGTTTAAGTTTCCTTCAACCGATTCAATAGATAATCTTCAAACCCGTCCCACAAATTAATTACAATTGTTATGTGCCTTCAGTTTCGGTCAACTTTTTGAATGACTCGGAATAAAAACATTTAAATTATTGGATGTTTTCTTTGCATTGAATTCAAAAAAACCATTAGTTATAAATTCAACAAAAAAACATTAATTCTGAGAATATTTTGTTTAATTATTGTTTTTTGGGAGGAATTCATAGATTAATAGATTAAATGAATGTCGGCTTTGAAACAAAATTAAATAAAAATTTATGCAAATTATTGTAACGAAAGGCATTCTCTTTGTTTTTAGTGACGGACGTAATACCGGTTTTGTGAATTTGAATAATAGGTTTAAATAAAACAAGATATTTATCCCTGTAATTAATAAATTGGCCATAAAATCATCCATTATCTTTTTAGTATTAATAAAACAGTATTATTAATATATGAGTTTATTATAATTAAATTTAGACATAAATATCCGTTAAATAATAAATAGAAAATTTATTCATAGATTTAATGAGAAATGAATTTGTAATGAATTAAAACAAAATGAAATTTAAATGAATTTGTTTTAATTAAAAAATTTAATTAATTATAAAAGTTATGAAATTAAGTGTCGTCTCTGAGAAATATTTCGGGCGCTCTCTTCATTAAAATTTGCTTGGTAATATTACTAGTATTGCTTTGCAAACTGCTACTAATATTAGCAAGGAGTATTTTCTTTTGAGTTTCATTGCTAGCAAGTGAAGGGTGAGGTATATCCATTTGTTCCTGGATAATACGAACATCCATAGGCATAACACGATTTGTCTTTTTCTTTGATTTAAATATTTTGGGCAATAAATGAGCGAAACTTTTCCGAAATGTTATGATTGGATTAATGGCTGCGTTCGCCGACGCAAATAACTGTTCGTTAAATTATAATCAATTCATTGCTTTTAATTTAAATTCATTTATATATTACCTGAGCTATAAAACAGAATTGGTTATACCATACGGGGATTGTCTGTAATCAAAACAAATATTAGTTAAGAGTCAAATAATTATTAAATTCATACATCCGTTAATATTTTGAAGCGACGGTAATAGACAATGACCTGAAGGGGTAACCAACAAATAATTGCGGTCACGATATAAAAAAATAACATTTTGATAACTGTGCGACGCTGTGACAAATGGACAGGTGTTTCGTTGATAGTGTTTCTCTTCTCAAAACTTTCCATATTTCGGATAATAATATAATAGATGACAACCATTACTAATAATGGGATGTAAAACAGTGGAAAAATTAGAAACACCCAATAGTACTTGGTTAAATTCACTCTCTCTTCGGTACACCATTTCTAATCAAAATAAAAATCATATATTATTTTTGGTTTATTATATAATTATAAATAGAACCTCAAGGAAGTCATGCCATTGTCTCTGGTGATATACCCGCCAATATGCCAGAGGAAGTGACAGTAATAGAGATATTATCCAAATGCCAGCGATGATGGCATACGACACTTTCCGATTCAAATGCCTTTTAAAGGGAAACATGAATGCAATGAAACGATCGATTGATATTATGATTAGTGACAAAACACCCGCTAAGAGACACAACACTGAAATTCAATTAAGTTTTAATTAATACACGAATATTTCTCATAATACTAACCTTTAAAACAGGCCTCGAATTTACAAAATATTGGTCCTAGTTCATAATTTTGATAGATGTTGCCCACTAATGATAACCAAGGACAGAACCTTAAATTAAATGATAGTTATTAGAATTGGATTGAAATGTATGTTTGAGTACATTGTGGTGAGTAAGTCAGCGAAAGCCATATTCATTATAAATAAATTGATGTGTGATTTTCGTAATGATTTTAGACTAATAACCAGACAAATGACGGCTAAATTGCCCAAGATACCAATTGCCATTATGGGAAGAATAGCCATAGACTTAATGGCTATTTCCCATCCGGGTCTTCGATACCAAATTATTTGACCATCACTAAAATTCAAATTTGAAACGTTATATAAGTCGAAGTCGTCGCCGACAAAAGGGTGACCACCGCTCATAATGTAATCATTTGAGTCCATCGTTTAAATTCACTTCATTTTTGTTTATATTTGAAATTCAATTTTCAATTCTTTGAACACAACTCGACAGCAAAAGAGTCAAAATGTAATAAATTATTTGCACAAATCATTTATCAAACGTTTGTGTCTATTATCTATCAATTATACCATTTTTTAGTGAATAACCCCTGCGTTGGTGATAAGAATCCCCCCAATCGAAAGGTTCCGCTCATTTAACCCAATCTCACTTCACTTAAACCGACCCCTTATTACTCATAAAAATAACTCATTTTGTATTAAATGATTTAACTTAAAGTACATAAAAAAATTATAAATTTTAGGCCAAATGTGATAACACTCTAAATGTACTCTAAATATACTCAAATACCTGACTTCCAACTGAGAATTCAAACGAAGAGAACAACACTTTTAATTATTTATTTAAGTCAATATTCTTGAAAAGAACAAGGTTTATTTAATTAACTATTATTCAATTTTTTATTTGAAAAGATTTATCCGAATTTCAATTAATATTTATCTAAAGAATGGCTCTTATCTATAGAAATGTATTAACAATCAATAAATCTAAATAATTAATCAATTTCTGAATTCATATAATATCTTAAAATGAACAAGTTTAAATAATATAATATCTACTTTTAATTTTTATTCAATAAATTCAATAAAATAAAAAAAAATTACAAAAATTTAAGAAACTTATCGATTATAAAAAAAATGATTACATCAGAATTCCATTCGTTTTTTAAACGAAAAAATTGTTACAAATTATGACAATAATTGTGACAATAATTCTTATCAACAAAACTAATATTTACTCAAATTTTATTGAATACTTTTATTGATCGCTAATAAATTCGATAATTATCTTAAAATCATTTAATTTTTATCTGATTTGACTCAATGAAAGTGAATTCCCAATAATGATTCATATTGACCATGGTCATTCTTCAGTAAAGATTATCACATTATTATCTCTGAAAATAATTAACAAAAATAGGAATTAATTTGAAGACATTGTCTCACAATTTAACTGAATATCAACTTTAGGGGGTAATGACACAAACCCTAAAGACAATATCCCTAAAGACAAAATCCCGAAAGATATAAGCCCGAAAATTTATTATACACTAACCTAACATAAACCTAACCTAGCATAACATAAATCCAACCTAGCCTTACATAAACTAACATAATACAACTTTCCTAAAATAGGAATATCTATGGCTTTTATAAAAAGCATATTTTAAAGAATATTATTTTAATTTTAAGTGTTTTATCGCTATTTTTTGTTCGGGATTATGTCTTTCGGGGTTATGTTTGGGACCGATTTTGAAACCCTTTTAACTATTATTTGTTTATTTAATTCAATTATTTTAATTTATTTGTACAGAACTCTATGTTTAGGATATGAGCCTTGAATTATATAGTGTTACCATATCTACTTGATTTGGAAAATTCTACTTGCTAAATTTAATCAAATTTAATAGAAATAATTGTTTAAATAATTAAAATTACCTTCATCAATTAAAATTTTATCAACAATTTTTTAATTTATCCTAGAATTGAATCCTAAGTATAGCACAGTTCAATAGGCGTATCCTTGATAGTTCTTTATATTTGTCTTAAGGATTACTATTTATATTTGAGTATTGCATTTACCATTATTGTTTTACCTACTTGATTTTAGTAACCAGAGTTAACAACATTAGTTGTTGTAAAGCATTTTGAGTCAAAACAATGAATGAAATAAAATATGTTAGCAATAATAGAATCAATAATAGAATCGGGTTTAGATTAGTTTTGAAAAGTTGATTAAATTTCCATTATTTGAAAGCCTTGAAAAATAATCCATAACTTAATGTATTAATAGAATGAATGAATCATTAGATCAAAAAATTAAGGATTCCTTTAATGTCAAATACAATCGAAAAGTTGATATACTTTTGTCTAAAGTTTAGTCTCTAATTATCAGTAAATTTTAGATAAATTTTATTCATTAGTGATTAATCTCTTTATAATAAAAAATGGCAAACAATCGAAATGGAAAAGAAATTCAAGAGGTATTCACTCTTCAAAATAATAAAAAAATGAACGAAGGAAAAAGTGAACTAGACCATAAATACAAATTAATAACAACTGGGATAATATGCTTCTGTTCATTCGTTTACGTGAGTTATTGATTAATCGCTAATTGATTTTACTGTTTGTTTAGTGATTTCATTAAATAAACATTTAATCATTTTTCCATTAAGGGAATGACCAGTTATATAATAGGACCGGCACTTAACGACATTCAATACATACTGAATGTGTCGACCGATAGAATAACTATTGTATTCGGATGTATGCTTATTGGGTATACTCTCGGCGCTGTCATAAGTCAGTACAATTCAATACTCAATTAAGTCTTTTATCTGAACTCTTCTATTGAAATACTAAATAAACTATCAGAAAGTCATAGAATGTCATAGAAATTATCGAAACATTTCTTCCATTAGAGAAATGTAAACATAATTTAGGGAAAGACTTTCCTTTTCTTAACATTGAAATGAAATAATCATAAGAAATGTTTGCCTCAAATCCATTAATCAAAGGAAAGAATAACGCCTTAGAGATTGTGAGACAACTATTTCGGGTCAATAATCATATATTGTTTGAAGGGTTCAGATGCTTATCATTTCAATTGAAAGACTTTTATTTGTATTCATTGATAAAACAAATATTGTTTTGCATACAAAAGATGGTATTGTCTTCAATTATATCAATCGTCAACTGGTGCTCACATTTCTCTTAATAATAATGTCGGGGGCCCTAACAGCTGCTCCTTTTGCCCCTAATTTAGGGCTTATGTTCCTCTTTGCGGGAATCTGTGGTTTTGGTGGTGGGGGTGAGCCTACACTCATTAATAAGATTTTAAGTATTAAAAGAATCATTTAGGTATAGATACGGCTCAAGTAGTCTGGATTATTGAGATGTGGGCGGAAAAGTCGAGTATCTATTTGTCTCTCTATCAGTTCTTTTTCGCTTTGGGTACTTTCATATCACCTCTAATAAGTCGCCCCTATTTGGCCGATAAAATACTTATAAATTTGACGGTTAACCAAACAAATACTACTCCCATAACTACCTCTTCAATGACCTTTCCTTCAATTGATTCCTATTCGACAACGAATGCCAATAATGTAACGAAAACAGTCGAAGAATATACTGAATCTCGAATTAAGATTCCCTTTGGAATCGTCGGCGGATTACTATTAATTTCTGGTTTACTTTTATTGATTCTTCACTTCATTCGACGATATGAACCACCCGTTCAACCAAATGATCACTTCGTCTGCAAATGTCCCCATAAATGGAAACTTATTTATATAATTTTGGGTTTAATAACTTTAGCCCCTTATGTCGGAATGGAAATCATGAACTTTCAGCTCATCTCTAAATTTGCATATCATTCACATTTAAAGATGTCTTCAGCGGACAGTGCACTCATTCAATCATTACTTTCCGGTGCATTTGCTCTTTTGCGAGGAATTATTTTCTTCATTTCCCTAAAGTTTTGGTCAGAAAAAACTCTTTATATTAATTTCATAACAATATTTGTTGGAAATACTATTTTGTTATTATATGAGTCCAATCATTATTCAAAATCAGTCCTTTGGGTCGGAGCTATCATTTGTGGCTCAGGCTTTTCGAGTGTATTTCCTTCAGTTTATGCTTTTCTAGAAAATCAATTTACAATAAGTAATACAATTGGAGGACTCTTTGTATGCATCAGTGGTCTAATGGCAGCCATTTTACCAACACTTTGCGGACAATTTATTGAGGATCAGCCGCTTTCTCTCGTTTATATCAATTATGTTTGTACTGCAATTATAACCATATCTTTTATTACATTTAATTTCATTATTTATTATAAATCAAAATCAATAAAAATGTCAAAAAAATGAAATCATTTCAATAAATGTTAACATTTTTTAAAATAAATAAATAAATAATTTTGTTATCCCTTTCATCTCTAAAGACAGACAATAAGTCTGATACAGAAATGGTTTATATGGGGTATATTCCAGAACTTAGTACAGTAGACAAAGGACCTTGCCCATTAAGAACGTAAAACCTGATCCATGAAAAAATCAAAAATCACACAACGTGAGTCGATTCTA
>JAQFZM010003797.1:0-10483 GCA_034695785.1 Galumna obvia
TAAAATATTCATTCATTCATTAAATAGTTTTAATAGGAATGGAATTTTAATTTTCCACATAATTTATAGTTGAAATCCTTACTTGTTCATATGTTTAAGCGCGCACTTTAAATGTTCCTATCCCTAGTAATAACCGAAATAAAATATCATTAATTTTGAAGTAAAAATGAAGTTTTGACGATATTTAATGTAAAATATTGTTTAAATTTTCCATTTTATTTAAAATATTGTCATTTGTTTCGGATATTTATTCAAAATCCCAGCAGGCGCTTTGCGCTACCTCTATTTTTCTATGAGGAGCCTTCAGATCATTTTTCCCAGGGTGCATTTTGCAAATTTTGCTACTCCTTGGAGGAATATTTTGTAATACCAACTCTATTGGCTATCCCTGATAATAAATTATTATAATAAGATTGCAGATATGATTGATATTATTATTAAAACAATAATCTCATTTCTTTTTAAAGCAAAACAATATTTATACTAGTTTAGATAGTTTTCACAGCATAATGGATTATTCAACTTTGTGAACCTTCTTTTATTATCAAAATCTAGTTACTTTAACATCATCAGTGACATAGGCAAGTTCTATGACTCATATTATATTCATTAATTTTCTTATGATTATGTGATTTGGTGGTCAATTGTGACCACCACTCCTTCCTTTTTAAATTTATTTTAAAGAAATGTTATGATAGTTCGTAAAAATCATCCTTCTTCAATATAATATTCTTTGAAAACTAAAATATTGGTTCAAAAAATATTTTTCTAATTAAATTTTATATCCTTTCTTTAAAATATATAATTATTTTAAAATTATACATAGTGAAACGTATAATATTTTAGTAATGTATTTTGAAGAAAGCTCGTAAATATAGTAATTGAAGCTTTGCATCAAACTATGTTATAACCTAGATCAGAATTAATTAGAAAAATGTTTTATTTGATTTTTAATATTATCTTTATACTAGATAAAATAAACTTGCAAAATTCAAAATTTTGAAAGCTCATATTGAAAAGAAATAACATCCTGTATTCGAATATCAAGGATTATTTAATTATCTCAAATTGTTTTAAAAAAATAGCCAAATTGTAAAATTTAATATGAATAATTTATATCAATAATAGGCAAGGATGGCCATCTGGGGGGGGGGGTATAGCCCTATAACCCCCTCCCTGTGATTTACGGCATACCCCCTCACCCTAGAGCATTGGCGAGAAAAATAGGAAGAAAAAATTCGTAAAATAGAAAATAATAAGAGAAAAATGAATAAAAAGCTGTAATTTATAAGAATTATAGCAAAAAACATAATATAAACTGAAATAATAGTCAAATTTACAGTTTTTAATACATATTTATAAGCAGTAGTTTTAAATTTTTTTGACTAAAAATTTTCAATTTTTGAAAAATTCATTTTTTGACCTAAATTCTTATTTTATTAGCTTATATATGATAGAATATGTTAAATAAGAGTCATTTATATGCATAAAAGCAATAAAATACCCATAACAACTATAAAACTACCTATTTCACGTTTGGCGACCATTTTGAAAATACCTCCTATTCCTCCCTATCGCGAGAAAAGTGGTCAAAAATAACAATAACACCATGTCAAGTTGACTATGGCCATCCTTGATAAAATGTAATTAAATAGAGAATCGTCTGTAGGTTACATTGATTTCTATTTCATTGTTAAGCTTTCATATTTGGCTGTTATCAGAGATTAACCAAAAGTACCAAAAATGTTTTGATATAGTTTTAAAATAAAAAGTCTCAATTAATCTGTCCTTTCGTTTTTTTTGAATATATCTTAAATGCCTCAATTTATTTTAATACTGCATAAACAGCATATTAAAATATCAACTCGTACATAATTTTGATTTAGGTGACCAAGTTACTAGGCAAGGTCTTAATATGGTTGAATGAGGCAAATGCGTGCCTTTAGGTCACAAATTATACTAAATCTACCAAGAAAGATTTTTTTATTTATTATAGGAAGATTTATATTTTAATTTATCCCAAAAATTATTAAATTCGTTAAGAGATTAAAAGCTTCTAATAAATTAAATATCAGGAATTTCCCATTGATTTACATTAATAATTTTTGTATCAAATTAAAATATATATTATAAAAAATGTAAGGTTTTCTTACGATTTTACACACCTCAGTTGACAACTACTGTGGTATGGAATCGAAAGAAATCTTTACATTTTTTATAATTATGTCCTCGCAAAACTACCAAAAAATATCTTGAAATAAATATATTTTATTACATGCAACATAAAAATTATTCCAGGAAAATTTAGGCTTTCCTGGGACCTATAGTCACATATATGTTCAATTCAGCCATATAAGGATCTAGCCTAGTAACTTGGTCACCTTAGGCAAAAATATATACGAACTGATATTCTAATATAACGTTTTCAGAACTAAAATCGGTATAAACATAGATGGCTAAAGGGTGGGCATTTCAAAATACCCCCCCTGAGACGATAAATCCTGAAAATACCCCCCTTGAACCGAAAAGTCAGGGACCCCCTTCTAGAAAAAGGAAAAAATAGGCAAAAATTTCGGAAAAATTGAAAAAATCAGAGAAAATTTAGTAAAATACTGTAATTTTTAAGAAAAATTACGTAAATCTTAGTAAAGCTGCATAAAAACGTAAAAAATCGAGGTTATAATTGAAATTTTGGTATTCTAAATTTTTGAAAATTTTACAAAATTGCCTTTTTTGTCAAAAATTCTTAATTTTTAGCACAAATTTTAATAAAATACGTTAAAATAAGACTAAAAATAGTCATATACTAGAGAAAAATACTAAAAATTGACGTTTTATGTGTTTTTAGGCAATTTTAGGTCCCTAAAAAAATACCCCCCTAATACCCTTCCTGAGCCGAGTCAAAATACCCCCTCTGATACACACCTGAGGTCGGCTCCTTTAGCCATCTATGGTATAAGGAATTAAGATATATTCAAATAATACAAGCGAGCAGATTAAGTAAACGTTTTATTATGTTGAAAAACACTATAAATAAATAAAAAGATTCAAAAACAAGTAACACTAAATATGGATTTGAAGTTATTTCATATGAAATATAGTTTTATTTTTTTATCAAAACTAGGTTTATTTGGCAAGGAGGAATGTATTCTAAAATTTCTTTCAACTGGAGAGCAAAATGAACAAAATATTCCTAATGATTTGATCATCTTAAAAATTCCTCTATTGATAAGAAACAAGGGTAATCCTTACATTTTAGCCTATATCATTTAATAAAATACACTTGATTTAACATCAAATCGAGTTAAATTATAATTAGGTTAATTCTGATTTCAATAATTAAAATAACCTAATATACCTTAATTTCACCCATAATTTGAGGAAAATATTTGTTGAGTAAATCCAATAAATTTAAAGTCAGTTGAAGTAAAACAAAATAATTACTATAATTTTTGTAAAATTCTTCTCTTTGAGATAAATGATCCATTGTTTTGCACAATTATTTTTAAAATTTTATTGAATTTATATTTTTTTGTAGCAGTTTATAAAGTATTACAAAAATAAATTTTATTCTTTCAGTTTTAAGACGCAACTAATAGATTTACTAAATGAAAAATTAGATACGATTAGAACTTGATGATAATCACCTAGGTAAAGTTCAAATTGAGTATTTTTACACAATCTTTATGATAAAAAGCTTTTGAATTACTATAAATATACAGTTGTGTGCAATATATGTGACAGGCTAATTATTCGTGTATCTCCTAAATTATTAAAGCTAACAAGATTATTTTTTTAAACACAAATATAAATGCTTTGATTTTATGTTAACAAAATAAATTTTAACCACTTATTAAATTTTCCTTAAAATTCAATATTTTCTAAAATTTCTTATTTTATTAAATGTTTTAAAAATTATTTACTTATTTGAAATTTTTTTTATAAACTAGATGTAAATTGATTCGACGCGCCTTTTATTTATTTCTCAATATTCTATATATTTTTTATAATATTTTCATGCATAGTTGAAAATTTATAAAATTTGAATTGATTCTGTTCAAAATTTAGCCAACGAATCTTGATGAGCCTTAGCATTTTGGTAAAAAATAATTTAAACCAAATTTAAAATACAGAAAGTCATTAAGATATCTCAAGTGACCTAAATTTTATTCGCAATTGAATAATTTGCCATATATAAGATATAAATAAAAATGTTTCTTAAATATACAGTTGTGTGCAATATATGTGACCGGCCATTAGTTCGTTTATCACCTGTAATATTTATGATAGCAAGATTATTTTTTAACAAGCCGCTTACATATATTGCATTCGACTGTATATATAGTGTTACTCAATATTAATATATAGTTTTATTAAATAACATTATTTTATTTTTCTATATTCCTAAAAATAATATTTAAGTTAACTTCTTTCAAAGCAAAAATGAGTTAATAATAAAATTATTTAAGAATATTTATTAAAAATTGATTTATTTTTAACAAAGCAACTCTGTTAAAAAATAATATATTTCTTTTTAATTAAATGGAATTTTCCTTTATTAATTTATAGGTTGGTAACTGATGAATGTTATATTAGGGTATTCAAAAAGTTTCTTGACAAGTTTTTTGCAAATTTTGCCAAAACTACATTAGATATCTCAAATTTGTAAAATGCATCTAATAGATCCACTTCATAGAATTTATATGGCTATTCTATATGTTCAAACAAATCACGTGATCTTAGAAATTTCAAGACTATTGCAAAGGTCATAGTCACAGCTCATATCTGAATAGATATGGATGGTTCAATGAATGATTATAATAGAAGAATTGTTGAAGTTTAATATGCAACTAAAATCATTAAAATCTGTTGAAAGGCAAAAAACTTATGGCAAGTTAAATATCAATAATTTTCCATAGATTAACATTATGGAAATCTAAATCATCTTGATCATGGATTCTTATGTGTTTTTTAATTGAGGTTATCATTTTGAACAATTTTGTTGCTTATTATATCTTTATCCAGGCTAATATAAAGACTAAAATTAACTTAAAATTTCATAAAAATTACTCAATAAAGTGGTTTTCAAAAATAATTGAATTTTTTTTGACGCTTTATCTTACATTTTACAAAAATGTTTTAAGCAGCAAAATTGTTCAAAAGGATAACCTCAATAGAAATAACAAATAAACTTCCATGTTCAAGATTATTTAGATTTTCATAATGTTAATCTATGTAAATTTTTTTATATTTAACTTGCCATATGTTTTTGGCCTTTTAACGGATTTTAAAGATTTTGGTGTCATAGTAAACTTTAACTAATCCTCTATTATGAACATTCATTAAACATTCCATATCTATTCAGGTATGAGCTGTGACTATGACCTTCGCGAATGTCTTAAAATTTCTAAGATCACGTGATTTGTTTGAAATTATATAATAGCCCTATAAATTCTATGAAGTGGATCTATATCATGCATTTAACAGATTTGAGATATCTATTGTAATTTTTGCATAGTTTGCAAAAAACTTGTCAAGAAACTTTTTGAATACCCTAATAATAAAAAATACTCTTATCTCATAATATGAGTTTTTTATTTGATATAAAATATTGTTCCATTAAAGAGATAAGTGGTATTTATATTTGTAGATATAAGTACAAATATGAAATGTAAAAAGATTAAACTTGTAAATTCTCATTAATAAAGATTTCATAAAAATTTTGAACTTTTCAGTATTATCGTAGCTATTTCTAATAAAATATATATAAATAATATATAGAAAAATTTGTTTATTACTGTATATTTCTAAGATATTAAGCTCTAATATTATGTTTTTCAAAAGTTTATTTCTTTATCGTTGAATAATAAAATCTAAAAATATTTAAAATTTAGTGGTTGCTAATATAGATAATAAAACACTTCAGTCTTTGCTTTTTATTTATTATAAAGACTTTGCCCCCTTTATAGAGATTTATGACAGAATTATAGCGATAAAATTAAAGATAAGGAAATAAAAAAGATAAGGTTACTTTCAAATTGTGTAATATTTTTTATAAAAATAACTAGCAGGGATCTTGAAATAATGGGTGGATGGATTTTTGAATATCCCCCTACGAGACCAAAATTTGCAAAATACTTCTCCCTAGAAAAACTTAACAGAACACCCGCTTCTTTGAAAAAATCAGGGTTTGCGCAAAGCGCTGGATTCGAATTTGTATAAATTTGAGAAAAAATGCAAATATTTTGAAGAAAATGGGAAATTTAGTCAATATTTTACGTTAATAATCATTTAAACTTCATTTTCTCATCAAAACTTTAGATATTTTATAGTTATTTTTACCCAAAACCTCAAATTCAAGTGAAAATTAGGTAAAATTTTACTTTTTAGTGAAATATTATTTATAAATGACAATTATAGCACTTAATAAACTTTAAATAGCCTAAAATAGAAATAAAAAGCTAATTTGTGAAAATTAATTGTTTTTGAGGTTTATAAATATACTCTACCCTAATAACCCCCCCCCAGCATTTTTTCCAAAATTGATTTGAAAAATTTCGCCATCCCTACAACTGGATATATTGATATTTTTCCAAATTTCCCCTATGAATTTTTTTCTTGAGGTAAATCATTTAAGTCTCTTCAAACTTAAGGTATTTTGCTAATTTATTTGTACAAAAAATTAATTTGGAATTATATAGGCCATCCCTGAAAATAACCATTGCCTCTGATTGCCAGACTTTCTACATTTTGAATGAAAGTCAGACTGAAATTCTATGCCATATGTTACTTCAAAAAAGCCACAGCCCATAAAATTTATTGTCTTCGAAATTGAATGAAATAGGAAGAAAAGGTGGATGACAGTAGACATAATAATTTGTGAGCCACCCATAATAAATACAGCAATTTGCAATTTACTGTTGCATAAAAATTAATTTTAAATGAATTATTTGATAAAAGAAATTTTAATTTTAGTAAAAATATCAATATTATCGATAAATTCATTAATAATATCAATATAATCGATTTAAATAATAATATATATTTTATTAAATCCAAGATTAAAAATATAAAACTTTTTATTTATTTTAGATCATTTTTTTATCAAAGTGACAATCATTTTCAATTTGCTGTAACTAAGCCAGTCTTAGTGGCGCTTAATGTCATTAAAATAGATACACCTTTACTTTCGCTTACATATGGCATATATTCTAAGTCTGACAGTTTTTGACAGCCATTGACAGTTATCGACTAACTATTTTTAATACATATTTTTATAATTTAATTCTATTATTTAAAATTGAAATAACTTGATTTTTAAAATATCTTTATTTTATTATGTATTTGATATAATATTTTTTGTTTTATAGATCCCAATAAACTAGATTATAGAAACAATTATTTCAAATAAATGTATGTTTCAAGGCAATCCAATTGTCTTGACATTTATCTATAGCAAATTATATAAAATTTATCAAACACTTGAAATTCTTTCGTTGATTTCCTTTTATAGAAGAATTACAAATAAAGAAATTTTAAATAAATAATGAGTTTTTATGTTTAAATGTTAAATTTTAATACAATATTATATATTAGCAATGGAAACTGAGATATTTCGTTAATTTAATTCTTTATGAGGTAATTTTAAATTTTTTCTTTCTAATATAAATCAATTAACTCATTAAAATTAATCCGCAAATTTTACCAAATAATTGATAAAATATTTATAAGAATCAGAGTAACACTCATAAGGAAAAAAAATATAGCGTGTTAAGACCAAAATCTGCTAATTTTGTAAACCACATTTATTAATTATTTTTATAAAATCAACTCAAATTTTTTATCCGTATACTTTTAGACATTATAAAGGTAATTTATGCTAAAAATTTTAGCAAATATCTTATGGTTTAGATCAAATTAATTACTAAACTTTATCATGTCAAAAGTGGGTTGGGGAAACCTATCTAACATGAAAAGGTTGTATATATTTCGATGAGCTAGAGTATTTTGTGATACCTTGTTGGATACATAATAAAATTTTGTATAAGGATCTGAAATCAAATTATGCCAACGGCCATTATCTTTACCAAATATGTATGGTAAAAATTGACAGAAAGATTTTAAATATTTGTATAAATGCTTTAAAATTGAAATTGAATAAAGTGATTATAAAAGTTTAATATTAGAGAATAAGTGAAAAATAAGAATATACTAATCAATAAACTCATATTGAAATTAATAGAATTTTTACAAGCAATTTGCGATTACTCATTATTATTGTGAATTGCTAAACTCCTTGCTAAAGTTTAGTTTTAAAGCTTTTAAACATAAATTTCAAATCTTCCTGCCAAATTTCACCATATATTTTTGACCAAGATAATAATCGTTGGCATAATTTAATTTCAGATTCTTATACAAAATTTTATGATGAATTCAACAAAGTGTCACACAATAATCTAGCTCATCGGAACATTAAGAACCTTTCCAAATAAATGATTTTTTTTAATTATGGAAAAATAAAGTGTAATGGGTCATTTTGGATGCTAAACTATCTTAGTAGTAAACCCATTTGTTCGGCAGTAACGGATTTAAATGATCTTGGTCTCTTTTGAAAGCTTTTATTTCATTGAATTGAATGGTGTAAAAATTATCGGCCAATGGGCTATTGTTCCCATGAAATTGGCCATGTATAATTCGTGTTTAAAGCTTTAAAAAAGATAAATTTTTGAACTCATTTGACATTACTATTAGCAAAGTTTGAACATAATAAAATTATTTCTAAAATTGAATATTTTAGGTTAGAAAAACTCTATTTTACACAATTTTATTTTGATTTTCATTCTCATAAATAAATTCACAGTTCAAAATATTCAAGTTTAGAAATAATTTTATCATTTTCAAACTTTGCTAATAGTAATGTCAAATTGGTTACAAAATTTATCTTTTTTAAAGCTTTAAACACCAATTTTACCTGGCCAATTTCACGGGAACATTAGCCTATTGGCCGATAATTTTTATTCTAATCAATCCTATGAAACATAAGCTTTCAAAAGAGACCAAGATCATTTAAATACGTTACTGTCGAACAAATGGGTTTACTACTTAGTTACAAAAGTATATAAAATAATCATATTAAACAGCTTGGTAATTTCTAAAGACAAAGATTAATTAATATCCGAAATTAGACCTCTATTTTCACGAAATACAGAAATGAGTCAAAACTTTGCCTAAATTAGTATTTTTACATAATTATAATTTATTATTACATAATTATGAAGTAAAGTATAAAATTGTGATTAGAATTATGTCTTAACTCGTTAAATATTACAAAAAATAGAAAATTACCTATTTAAACAAATGTTTTTATATTATATTTGCAGTATACTCTACCTTTAATGAAGTCGTGTGTTATGAATCTCTGTGTCTTATGAACAGGATTTGATAAATTGAATAAATCGCCATTCACTTAGATATTAACTAGTATACCCTGTCTGTTATAAACACCTGTGTGCTATGAACAAACTTTCCCGGCATCTGCACTTTCATAACCTAAATAATGTCCTTTATTTTTATATTTTTTATATAACTAATTATATTATTAAACAATAGAAAAAGCTAAAATTATTTATGTTTTGGCAAAGTTATTTTTATTTTAAATTTCTATTTAGATCTTTTTAACACATATTTAAATGAAAAATTATAAACTTTAAGTGGAAACAATTTTTAATTTATGTCAACCACAATTTATAAGTTTGATTTTTAATTTCAATATAAGATACTTAATTTTATCATTTTCACTACATTTATGGATTAAACTGTATTATATCAAATCGTTTAGCTTAAACCCACCACCCAACCACTCGCGCGTGGAAAGAATCCCATAAAATTTCTTTGGCTAGTAACGGTATCTTTTTTTATGGAAGTTGACTCTTTTAATATTAACGAAGGAATTAGGTAGTATATACACTAAATGTAATTATAATATTTAGATTTTATCGAGGTATATAATGAAGTTTTACTATATAAAATTAACATTCTTGATAATAGCAAAAGAGATAGAGAGGATATATTCTATATGGAAATTTAATCTATTGATAATAACGAAAAATATTGAGAAGACTAACTCTATATGGAAATTTTGTTATTAACGACTCAATCTTTCTGTATAACGGTTATATAGATAAATCTTTTAATAGTATAAGTGATTTAATAAGTATGTGCTTTCTCTTTCTCTCTCTCTCTCCATATACAGTTGAGGACATAACTATCGTAAGTCACTTAAACCTAAATAGTTTTTGAATGGCTTGATGGATTTTAAAGCCGTTTTCACCAAAATAATCTCGGATACTTGTAGTACATAAAAAATAAATATGAATAAATTTGACCTAGTTAAAATAATTTTATTTGCTAATGAATAAAAAAATAATAATTTGATGATATTTTTATATAGAATATTATCATTTATTCTTTAAATATTTAAAAT
>JAQFZM010003798.1:0-10480 GCA_034695785.1 Galumna obvia
CATTAATTGATTTGTATCGACACTATTTCGTCAAAATTGATAACAAATCAATGATTGAATATCTTATGCGATTTAGCAAGGTATATTTCATTTATATTAGTCAAGATCTTCAAGAATATATTAGTGGTTATAGAAATGCCAAAAGAATATGGATGACAAAATTGATCAAGATAATAATGCTTATAACATCAATACGATTGGCTTTAAATGCCATTATAAGAGAAGTAATAGATATTTTTATTTTGCATGGTAATCGTGAAAATGGGGACCGACTTTAATACATGAACTTAAATTTTAATGTGGAATTCATGTAACCCTTGCATGAAATTTTAGGCGATATATAGTGACGAGTGATTGCTGATCACTATCAATGGGTTACTATACGGAGTCATAAAATAGTTTTAATTAATTATTGTATTAATTTTAATTATAAAATTATACTCGGTAAGAATAATAATTTTAATTTAGTTTTATGAATTCCATATTAAATTTCCTGTTAATGTATTAGAGAGAGAGAGAGAGAGAGAGAGAGAGCTGATATGTTATTAAGGATATAACCGTAGAATTTTGATTACAAGTAGTTTCTGATTGGTATAAGTTTTAGTAAAATTGACGCCAACGGCTGTAAGCAATTCTGTGTTGGGCTACAAATGAATGGATAGTTTTTTTTGAATCACAATCTGTTTTGATTGCAAACATTTTTTTGTTGTAAAAACAACAATAAAACATAAGTTTCAATATATTTATATAAGTATAATATGTGTTCCTGTTTACCGTTGGGTCCCTAAAAATTTGATTTGCATAATGAAAACAACGCTTATTATATACCGTTTGTAATATAAATACCCTCTTATATATCGAATGCACAATCGATGGCATATCTACGGCATGTGCTCTAAGTTTTATCGTACACTCTCTCAGACATATGTAAAAAAATAAAAGGAGAAAATCCCGAACCGTTGGTTAACAATTGCGCGACATTTGGAAAAAAAATTGAATTTCTTTATATTTGAATGGAATGGGTTTTTATGAAAGTTTGTGACAATGGAATACCTGAAACGGAATTGGATTTGAAAGGAAAGGACTTTCGTCTCACTCTTTCTCCTTTCATTGGGGGAGTGGGGAGAGTCCGCAGCACTGACTGACCATCAAAAAAGTATTCATAAGTTATGACAATACCGTCTGCTCTTTGGTTGACTAAATCGGAATTATATCCTCAACTGAAAGACAAAATTCAAAGAATTAAATGTCATTCAAATCAAATGATTGAATATAGACTTTATATCAAAAATATTGGAAATTTTCCTAATATTTTAGAGAAAATTCTATTAATTTATTGTTTAAATAGATATAAATCGTCGGAAATTTACCACATCTTATAAAAAGTCGAACAATACATGAGTTCAATGATATTTGTGTTCTGGTATTCCTTGAATAGAAGCCAAGATTACTCATCACAAGAAAAGATTCACTGCTTTGGAAACAATTGAAACACTTCTCAAAAGAAACACTTCTTTTAATGATTTTATGTTAAGAATTTGTAAATAAGTTTCACTCATTTCTAATGAATTATATTTTGAGTAAATTTTATTTATAAAAAGATTTTATTTGAGCTGTAATTCATTTGAGCTCTACTCTAATTGAATGTCAACTGAACATGAAATGAACTTGCTCAATTAATCACTTACTTATCACAATCTTAAAAGTTACTTCTTTAAGATACCCTGAACTTATGTCACCCATAAAAATATATGGATGACATAAATTTCATAATATTATACTAATGATGAATGTCCTTGATGACTTAAAAAGTTAATAAGGGGCAAATTTAATTTTTACTTATAAATTTTTTTTATTAACCTACCATGGCAATTCATTTATTTTATAGAGTATAGCCATTTCAACAAAATGAATGAAAAAATTGTAACAAGGTAAATTTATTGTTTTAAACTGACTGAACATCACTTGATTTGACTCAATTAAGTTTTACGTAAGCCTTCGAACAAAACCACAAATTATTTCAAAGATTACAATAATTTAATAAATCCCTCATTTATTTGAGCAAGGTTATTTCACCAAATAAATATAATTAAATAAAACTAAACTTCAATTAAATTCAATTTAAAAATAATTTAAAATTGTATGTTCTGAGTCCAATTTGTGCAAGTTCCTTCTAATTAAAATTTATTTTACTATTTTCAAAGAAAAAGTAAATTCTTATCAGAGCTTTAAAGTTGTGCCCCAACAGAACATCAACTGACCCTTACCTGAGCCTCACCTGACCGGACAAACCCTGGAGTAGTGAAAAAGTAAATGAAGTAAAACTAAAGTTAAAATTGAAAAAAACATTAACTCAACTCAATTGCGAAATAAGTGAAAGTCTTTGCAACTAATTTAAGAAAATAAGAAAAAAAAGTGAAATTCGTTTAAAAGAGTTGTTTGTTGTTATCCTTCAGAACTTCATTTGTTTTGAACATTTTGTTGGCCAATGCCAACAGTTTTTGAGGCATTTATGACAACAAATTGGGTCGAAAATCCCGTGCTCTCCAACAATGAGCTAAACATTGCGTTTTTGGCGGAGAAATTCTTGGATTCAAATCAAGAATAAGTCGCAATACTTTTGTGAAGAGAAATCCCAGCAATAAATTTGATCCAAAAATATGCGTAAAATCTTTTTTGATGAACAGAAAAGTAGTGAACGATTACTTCATTATATCTATAAATACATTGAAATGAACTAAAAATATATTTCGATATTTTTTTCTTTTATTTGATTTATTTATCCGCAAAACTGTTTGTGTTTCAAATAACATATATTTTATATAACATATATTTCAGATAACATACTATTGATCTCTAAATTTCTGGCGATGAAAGTGACGGCAGTTATATATAATATATGTATATATATATTAAATATATATTTCTTTATAAATTTCTGGAAAAAGAGCGAATCACCTCAATTAACAACAATTAGAGCTCTTTTGCCATTATTTAGAGATTTATAGTATATTTCAGATAACAAAACAACTAATAATTATTTTTAAAAAAACAAAAACATCTAAAGAGTGAAAAAGAATTCCATTTTTTTGAACAATAATTAAGACAAAATGATGTAACCACGATAAATTCAAAATGTCCAGTTCAATTTAGATTAAAAGTTTATATACTCTAAAATAAATTACCGTGGTAAATTATGAGACCATAAAATCTAAAACTTAGAAACTAAAAGCAAAACAAAAGTATAGAAAAAAAAGTCGAAATTCTTAATGAATGCGATTATTATATATATATTTTAGGCGAATATAATGAAAATATTGGGCAAACTTTTCAAGATTGTTTTCATGACAATAAAATATTGGACCAGATCAGTTTGCCGAATATACAATTTTTTAAAAATAGGGTCCGCCGATAATCAAAACATTAATTCTTTAGTTAATTATACAATAATTTCTAATAAAATGATTTAAAGTAATTTTGTTATAATTATAATAAACTTTTTATAAATTATTGGAAACTCAATCATAAATATATTCGACAAACAATAAATCCGTAAAATATATTTTCGGCAAACCTTATGACCCAAATATTATTATATAATATAAATGTATAGAATCGGTGACGATATCAATGAAAATAAAGGTAAACGTCTTATATATTCAATGACTAAAGAATGACATTTTACAGAGTAATGCAATTATTATCATTTCATCGATTTTTCATAATTGTCTTCTCAATCAGTAATCGCTTTTTGGGGTTCTTTTATATCACTATTTCGACCCCTATTGGCCGAATCCAATCCATTCCCTTTTAGCCATATATAAGGCAAAAGGTTTACACAAAAGTCCGTTTGATTTGAAAGTGAATAAAATGAAAGCATAAGATTACCCGTTCCTAATCCAACCAAACCATAACATATCCAACCCTAATATAAACTCACTCTTCATCTTTCAAATGAAACACTTTTGGCATATTATGGACACAATTCTATTGATTAGCAAATAATTATGGATTCGACCAAAAGAGACGATACCTTATCATACATTAGATTTCATTATCAGTTAATTTGCACACAATTTTCATTTCTTATATAATATTCATTTATCAACAAATGAGTAAATAAAAGGAGAAATACAAGTTTTTAAGCAAAAGGTTGGGTTTGGTGTCAATTACTGGAAACTATTTGGAAGTTTTTACTGAGGATTTCGGCTATCATTTGAAAGCACTTATATTTTTTTAGTAGTTTTGAAAATCACATCAAAAAATCATTTGTTTTGTCAGAAAAATAGAGTGGAATTAATGAAAATATTGAATCCAATTATATTTGGACTCAATTTAATACAATAAATCCAATTATTTCCTAAACTTAAAAACTATTGTAATATCTTTTGATAATTAAATGATTCAAAAATAATAGTTTTTTCCTCTGATTTATAATTTTATATATATTTTAAAAGTGAAACCTTTGAATACAAGAATTGTCAAAAAATGTTAATTGCACCAAGCATAATCAGTATAATGATCAACATCAATTTCAATAAAACAAACTTTAGATGTAAAACTATAATAGTTTAGATTATTATTTATTAAATAAATAAGTAAAACATAAAATTGGAATTCGAGGCGAAATAATTCCGAAATAATGCCTCAAAAGTTAATCTTTTATTTGAAAACTTATTTAAAACTTATGATAAAAATGAATAAATTTATGGCATTTTTCGTAGAAAAAATAAAAACGAATAAATATTTCCTAATATTAGTGATAAAGTTGTGAAAAATCAACAATAAATTTACTAATTATTATAATTCATGTATTTTTGATGAGACAAAAAAATTAATGGTTAATCATTTGTCTCATTTTTACATAATAATTGGCCTTGATTATTTCTTAAATTCCATAATAAAATACATTAAATATTTAATATTAAATATATTTAATAATTTTAGTTAATCTGTTGGAACGTCACTACACACTAACGAACACTTTTCACTTATTACATACCCGTCTCAAATAACTTAAAGTACCAGTTAAGGTACCATGGTACTCTCAATGGTACTCTCAATGATACGAATAATAGTTTTGAATTATTTTCGAAACAATTATTGTTTCGAAAAATAATTAAATTTAGAGTCAAATGATTTAATATATTTTTTTGTCAATTAATGTATTCAAAGGTTTAAAAATAATTTCCAAATACTTATATTTAGTGAACTGTTTAGTGACGCCTTTAATGAACCCAGGACCTATTGTAGGGTGTATTCGTCATTGTTGTGGTCACAGTGTGCGCCACTGATGTTTGGGTGGCATTTGAGCCGTGATTTAACGGATCAAAGTTAAAGTCGAGACTGCCGTCGACCGAAAGCTCGTGTCTGATAACGGAGTCGACATCACATTCGAGTCCGCCCTGAAGTGAATCGAAATTGAGCTCCAAATCATTTGGCAATGGATTGTTGAGTGACAGCAAATGACCCATCACTTGGCTGGCAGTGGTGCCCAATGAAGTTACCGATGAGCTGCTCGTCGTCGTCATTGGGCTCAGCGTTAATGGAGTGGCCAATGGGTCGATCGTCTGACTCGGAGACAGAACCGGTGATAAATTGGTCAGACTATATGTGCCATTGGTTCCAATCACTTTTGCGGTCAACAGTCGTGAAGGACTGTTAGCTAAACCATTGACATTATTGAGCGCTGTCAGTGTGGCGGCGCCCGACTCACTGGGGGGTTGTGTCTGATAGAACGGATCAGAACCGTTGACATTAGTGTTGGGTGCGGTCGTGTGGTTAAAGCCATTGAGCGACCCGAAGCTGCTCAGGTTATTCAGGTTATATTGTTGGCTATTTAGCTGAATGTGAGAACCGGCCGGCGATAACTGTCCCGTTGGAGACGTTTTATTCACGCCTAGAAAAGCGGTATTTCCGCCCAATTTCATAGTATTCGCCATTTCTACCAATTGTTGGGTACTGTACTGATCCTCTTCATTGATCCCGGTATAGAGGCGTCCCATATCGTTGCTCCAACCGTTCAGAGGTGAAAGTGGGGGGACTTGACTGTCATGCATGTCGTTTTCGATGGCCGGGATTGGGGATAGTCTGCCACAAGAGCTGGCGTTTGAAGAGGCGCGAGGTCTGAACTCTGGACTTAGTTGAAAGGTGTGATGAATTGGTGAATCGGGAAACATATCGAGACCTTCGGACACCGATGAACTGGGGCTGGGCGTCGTCTGGTCAACAGTGAGTCCATTCTTTAAGGCTTCGATCTTCTTCTTGACTCTTCCCCTTTTCTTTTCGTATTTCTGTGTTTCCATACTCGTAGCGCGACGTCGGGCAGCCTTTCCTGGTTTAGCATCGGGATTAATCATCCACCAGGAACTTTTTCCGGTGCCTTCATTTTGTACGCGCATAAAACGATTATGTAGTGAAAGGTTGTGCCGAATGGAGTTCTGAAAATCATATGAAAGAATGTTTAGTGAAATTCCTTTCAAAGAATCGAATATATCTCTAAAACTAATGAAGAGGAGATATATTCAGAAAATATCTGTTCGGAAAACGGGGTCTATATATCAATAAGTCAGTCATCAAAAGAGGAGGAGTAGGAGAACGACTGTCGTCTGGCAGTAGTCGGCGAATGATTTTTCGACTAAATTACTGATTTCGCACATTTGAGAAGTGCTACAGAACTGCACTAAAATTAGAATCTGATGAACATATATTTGAAATGATTTATACCACAAGAGGTTCCCATTTAATCGACCGAAAAAAGTGAATTTAGATAAAATGAGAGAACATATCGGGGTATTAACAAAAGTGCACAATCATTAGCACTACATCTACGACATTATGTCACAGATATTCAGTCCAAAGATTAACTAAATTTGGAGTAAAACTATTGAAATTTATTCCCAAAAAGAGATAATGTATTGAATATTAAATGCAAATATAATGACCACTAATACTGATTATTCAAAGATATTGAGATATTGAATATCTAATAGAAATGAATAGACTTTGAATTAATGGTTTCGATATTTTTTTTATTCAAAATCTCATATAAAGGGAGTCTCAGTTCACACAATTTATATCAATTTATTTAATGCATAAAAATGGACTATAATTTCAATATCAGTGTTAAGTCCAATATTACAAGTCTTTCTGAGGCACTACTAATGAGATTTTGTATATTAGGAATTCAAGTGCAGCAGAGGAACAGACTGACAGACAGACACAGATACGAGAGCGTAGAGAGTCGTCCATCATTCCTATTGGAATGACCCTAATGTCGGTCTAAGTTCTCTCTCTCTCTCTCTCTCTCTCTCTCTCTCTCTCTCTCGCATAGCCTATCCTTCATGTGTCCAAAAATACATTAGTTAGAAAGGGGCTAACCATTAATAAGGATGTGTGTGATGTGCTATGTCTGTGCGCCTCCGACTCCCCACTGACTCTGAAAACTGCTTCACACAATTTCAGTGCTCATACATAAGAATTGGCTCAAACTTAGCAAAGAGAAGAGGAATTCCTTAAAAGCATTTCATCATTAAAATGAGTGGCAATCGATTGAATATAATAGTGAATTGTATTACCACTTATTCATATCTATTGTAAGAAATATTCTAAAGAATGCCTACAAATGTCTTACAAATTAGAAGTCAAAGAGAGTCACAAAATAAGTGAAATTATTCGACACATTTATATTGCATTTCAATTCAAATATCAATTATTTCACAGAAATTCAGTGAAGCTTTACTTCTCTTAGACCATAACCATTACGACTCTGACATTAAGAGATATTTATTATTCAAATAAATTGAAAAAATCGAAATTTGATGACTATTTAGAAAACATTAATACTCTAAATAGAAAAGTGAAAGTATGCCAAACCACACATTCAACACATTTAACACATTTCTTTAAAATCGATATCATTTTCATAGCATATGAACAACCATTAAATCAATTCATTTGAAACGAAAAGTTAAAAATAAAAGTAGTGAACAATAATGAAAAGTAATGAACAAAAACGAACATTAATGAACATAAATGAACATAAATGAACATGAATATATATGAACAGGTGAATTTACTTTAAAATAGAAACAAAAACTATAAAACAGACCTCAATTACAAATGAAACCAATAAGTGTTTAGTCATTTTTTTCACGGATGAGTCTATTGTTTCGCAACTAATCAATAAACTAATGAAAAGTATTGATTATATGCTATGAATCATATGATTATTTGCGAAATTTTATCACAACTTATGATAAAAACTAGACTTGTGCTCAAATTGTGCTAGATTATTTTCACCAAAATTTAATTAATCAATTGAACTGAATTTGAATCAATTATTTAGGGAATGGAATATAATTAATGTTTCATTAGTAAAGTAATTACATAATAGAGGACTAAAGGGTTTGAGAACCTATTGATTGGAATACATATGGAGAACGAAATAATGGAAAATAAGATTTCTTTAGGTCTCCGATGGGAGACTCACTCACTCTCTATGAATGAATGAAACCATCGAAAGAGAAATAGAGACAATTCACGCAATAATAACATTGAAACCGACAGACATATAGACCGTAAAGACTAATACAAAAAGGATTGCATCGGAAATAATGATGAGAAGAGAACTAAGCAGTAGAACAGAGTAAAAGCTAAGTACTGATCGAGCCATGTCTGAACCGATGATGGACTGGCAAGAAGTGCTCGAAGCGAGCGGTCAATAATTTTATTTCGCAAATAAATCAATTTCTCGCCGACCGATCCAATAGAGAGTCCTTACATTACATCTCATATGGATTTTTAGTTAAAGGAAAGACCGATATTAATGGCAGTGTGAAGGGCGGAATACACGACAGACTGAGAATATCCCTTACGGTATATAATGTTTAATCTGAAGCCCAGACACGAGACAACTGACTATAAGACCGAAACACATTTGAGTCGAACATATGAAAGGAATAGTGCAAAGAGAAACGCATCCAATATATAAACACAGCTAACGATCGCATCGAAAGATGACTAGCATTTTGTTTTTACTGGATATTCATCAAAAGGAGAGTAACCAGGTTTTACTTTTTTTTATGAATAAGAGAAACACTTTGACTAATTCTACTAAAAACTATTCCGAAATCATTAAAATAGTTTCAATTTCACTGTTTTGGCGATTATTAATAAATTGCAAGTATTGTCTAAAAAATGTTAATTTCAAGCAATAATTAGGTGTAGAATTAGTGGTTATCCCCTCAAATGCTTGTCGTGATTGAGAGAACGGCTGAACACAACTTCAATATTAAAGGGCAGAGCAGTACGAGTGGCGAACAGTGAGAATAAATTGAGAAAATATTGGCGGTCTCTCTAAAAACTAACGGCAAGAGTACTGTTGTATAAGTAATGTAAGTAATGGTAAGCAAATATCGCAAAAGGCTATGAAAATCTAAAAATTCTTTCAAACCAATGGTTGAGATTTAGGCGTAGAGACCAATAGCTTAGCCCCTATATTCACATATGAGTGCCTCAACCGTAGCCGTGCCTCACCTGTACTGCTATTTATTGTTAAAGACTATCAATTTTTTTCTCGATTTTTTTGGTTGAAGAGAGCGAGAACTCAATCTTTTGACAATAGAACAGCACATAATATATCTATCAGTATATCATATGATAATAATCTGCTTTAATCGTCTTTAAGGGCCGGAAAATAACTAAAAGTTTGCTCTTAAGGAAGAAAACATTTCGCGTCCAAAATAATAATAATAATAATTTTTAAGGAGTGCGCCATAAATCGTATGTTTAATACTGTGAAGATATTGAAATCTAATAAATCAATATCAAGTGAACTAGATTAGACTGAAAAAGCCCTAGTACTAATTTAATTACACTACAGAATTGCTGTCGGAAAGAAAAGGACAAAATTCAGACATAATTGTGAGATCAATAACAATGAGTAGAATAAATGAGGAGTCATTCAACACTCAGTAGACTTTTGGCCAACAAATTGATCCTAACATTGAGTTATTGTATGAATTGCTTTACTCTATGACTGATATTTGATTTTGAGTACAAAAATGTCGACAAAAATCTTATTTATTTTACGGCGAAATCCAATTTTGAAGCAATGAATTCAAGTCTAAAGTTGAGCGAAAAGATTAGGACAACTCTCACATTCAAAAATGCATTTATGGATTGCACACAATGTATGCCTGGATTACACGCCGAGTCGATTCAGGGACCGATAAAAGCCGACACTTGTGTGCGCACCCATACAGAGAACCATAGATAGAATGCATACCCGGAGCCAAAAGTATACTAAAATGAACGGTAGAAAAGAATATCTAAGGTTTTGGCAAATGTTATAAGGAGTTAAAGGCAACCAAAAAATACTAATACAGAGAACGGGAGGACCGCCAAAGACAGGGATCAAAGTTGAACGACATTCTGGAGGCCATCAAAGCAATACTGATAATCTCATTTTGGAGTTGAA